>PVJI01009395.1:0-64696 GCA_004026765.1 Micronycteris hirsuta | reverse complement strand
TTTTTTAATTGGGTTTTTTGTCTTCCTGGAGTGGAGTCGTATGAGCTCTTTATATATTTTGGAGATCAGACCCTTGTCTGAGGTATCATTGGCAAATATGTTTTCCCATATGGTTGGTTCTCTTTTTATTTTAATACTATTTTCTTTAGCCCCGCAGAAGCTCTTTATTTTGATCAGGTCCCATTTGTTTATTCTTTCCTTTATGTCCCTAGCTCTAGGGGACATATCATTGAAGATGTTGCTGCGTGGAATGTCTGAGATTTTCCTACCGATGTTTTCCTCTAGAACTTTTATGGGGTCACAAGTTACATTGAAGTCTTTTATCCACCTTGAATTTATTTTTGTGTATGGTGTAAGTTGGTGCTCGAGTTTCATTTTTTTGCATGTGGCCGTCCAGATTTCCCAACACCATTTGTTGAAGAGGCTATTTTTATTCCATTTTATGCTTCTGCCCCCTTTGTCGAAGATTAATTGCCCATGGAGACTTGGGTTTATTTCTGGGCTCTCTATTCTGTTCCATTGGTCTATCTGTCTGTTTTTATGCCAGTACCAAGCTGTTTTGAATACAGGTTTTTCTGTAAACATATGTCTTTATTTCTCTTTGTAAATTTCTAGAAGTGGGATTGCTGGCTTATGTGATAAGTATATGTTTAACTTTATAATAAATGGCCAAACCATTTTCCCAGAGGAACTGTATGATATTACACTCCCACCAGCATTGTGGGAGGGTCACTCTACATCCTTCCCAGTACCTGGGATTGTCAGGGTTTTTTAAAGATTTTATTTATTTAGTTTTAGAGAGAGGCGAAGGGAGGGAGAGAAAGAGGGAGAGAAACATCAACGTGAAAGAGATACATGGATCAGTTGCCTCTTGTACACCCCCAACTGGGGACCTGGCTCACAACCCAGGCATGTGCCCTGACTGGGAATCAAACCAGTGACCTTTCAGTTCACAGGCTGGCACTCAGTCCAATGAGCCACACCAGCCAGGGCAGTATTTTTTAATTTAAGCCATTCCAAAGTGCAGTGATATCTCATTGTGGTCTTAATCTGTATTTCCCTAAATTTCCCTAATGAATAATGATGGTGAACATCTTTTCATGTGCTTATTAACGATTAATATGTCTTTTTTTGTTAACTGTCTACTTAAATCTTTTGGTCATGTTTTCTTTAGATTGCTTGTCTTCTTATATTCTAGATATGATTCCTCTATCAGATTTGCATAAATATTTCACAAATATTTTCTCTCAGTCTTTCACTTCTCTTTCTCATTTTCTTAACAGTGTGCTCCAAAGAGCAGAAGTTTCTCATTTTGATGAAGTCAAGTAACCAATTTTTTCTTTTACAGACTATGGTTTTGATCGTTTAAATCTTTGTCTACCCAAGGCCACAGAGGTTTTCTTCTATATTTTTTTTTCTAGAAGTTCTATAGTTTTACGTTTTACATTTAGGTCCATGATCTCTATTTTGAATTATTTTTTGCAAATGGTGTGAGGTATAAGCCAGGACAATTTTGACTGGTGATATTTCCCACTGTGCAAGAAGCAGATTAATAAAACGTCACGTCTCTGATAAGCATGCGCACAAGTGTTTTTGCAGCTGTTTGCAAAACCTGGTTAAGATTCAAACCCAAATGGTTAAGAAAGGTCCACCTCTCTTTGACTCCAGGGTTGTTTCTTTACAAGTGACTTTTACCTTTGTTATCTCTCTGCAGAAGTCCCCACTGACACAAGCCTGAGTCTCAGTGATACTAGCACAGACCAGATTCTTCTTCTTTTATTTTTAAATCATTTGCTATTTTTCAGTTACAGTTAACATACATTATTATGAGTTTCAAAAGTACACCCCAGTGATTAGACATTACATAACTTACCAAGTTATCATCCTGATAAATCTCCCACCCATCTGACATTGTATGTAATTATGGCACTATTGACTATATTCCCTCTGCTGTTCTTCACATCCCCATGACTGTTCTGTAACAACCAACTTGTACTTCTTAATCCTTTCACCTTATTAGCCCACTCCCCAACTCCCCTCCCACCTGGCAACCCTCAAAATGTTCTCTGTATCTATGAGTCTATTCCCTTGTTCGTTTATTTTGTTTTTTTAGATTTGTTGATAGATATATATTTATTGCCATTTTATTGTTCATATTGTCTCCTCCTCCTCCTTCTTTTTTTTCTTCTTCTTCAAGAAGAAGAACCTTTAACATTTCATAGAATACTGGTTTGGTGGTAATGAACTCTTTCAACTTTTTCTTGTCTGGGAAGCTCTTTATATGTCCTTTGATTCTAAATGATAGCTTGCTAGGTAGAGTAATCTTGATTGTAGGTCCTTGCTTTTCATTACATTGAATATTTCTTGGCACTCCCTTCTGGCCTGCAAAGTTTCTGTTGAGAAATAAGCTGACAGTCTTATGGAAGTTCCCGTGTAGGTAACTAACCACATTTTTCTTGCTGCTTTTAAGATTCCCTTTTTGCCTTTAACCTTTTGCATTTTTATTATGTTGTGTTTTGTATAGGCCTCTTTGGGTTCATCTTGTTGGGGCTCTCTGTGCTTCCTGGACTTAAGTGTCTATTTCCTTCACCAGGTTAGGGAAGTTTCCTGTCATTATTTTTTTCAAATAGGTTTTCAATTTCTTGTTCTTGCTCTTCTCTTTCTGGCAGCCCCATGATGTGAATGTTGGTGTGCTTGAAGTTGTCCCAAAGGCTCCTTACACTGTCTTCATTTCTTTGGATTATTTTTTTTCTTTTTGCTATTCTGATGGGGTGCTTTTTGCTCCCTTCTATTCCAAATCTCTATTTGATTCTCAGCTTTATCTATTCTACCATTGATCCCCTGTAAATTATTCTTCATTTTAGTTAGTGTATCATTCATTTCTAACTAGTCCTTTGTTATGCTGTTGAGGTTCTCACTATGTTCCTTGAGCATCCTTATAAACAGTATTTTGAACTCTGCATCTAGGAGATTGCCTTTTCAGGAGGTTTGTTCTGTACTTTTATTTGGGCCATGTTTCTTTTTCTCCTCATTTTCACAGCCTCCCTATGTTTGTTTGTGTGTATTAGGTAGAGCTTCTGTGTCTCCCTGGCTTGATAGAGTGGCCTAATATAGCAGGTGTTCTGTAGGGTCTATTTCACAGCTTCCCCAATCACCAAAGCTGGGCACTCCAGTTGTGTCCCACCATGTGGGTTGTGTACAACCTCCTCTTACAGTTCAGCCTTGATTACTATTGGCATGTCAATGAGAGGATTTACCCCCAGGCTAATCAGCTGCAAGGACTGGCTGTGACCATGGACCATTGACCTCTGACCACCCTGGAGGATCAGCTATGCAGAAGCTCAGCCCATGCAGCAGGGCTTATTTCAGTGAGGCTCTGGCACCTGTTGAATCCACCCCTTGAATGCGTCTTTTGTGGAGGTGTTTGGGTGGTGATGCTTCAACATGGCATGAAGCTGTCCATAGGGTGTGCTGGCTCTGGGGCATCCCAGGAGGTACAGATCAAGGTCTGCTGCTACCTGTGTTCTGCCCAGGACCACCAAACATGAGCTACGAAGTGGTATGCAGATGGCTGCTACTTGTGCTAGGCTTGAACGTGCCCAGGTGAGGCCAAACTACAAACCAAGGCCAGTTGCTGCTAGTGCTGAACCTAGGGCTACTTAATGAGAGATCTGGGGCACTCTGAAGCTTGATGTGGCTTGTTTGAGAGATTTTAGGAAAATCTGGAGCATGAGCCAAGACAGACCATTTGTATGGAAAAGCCACTGGAAACCACTTGGGAGGGGCCGCAAGTTGGGTAGAGACAAGCCTGATTCTTTAAGTGAAATGACCTAGGTTCTCCCCAGTTCCTTAGATACTCAGGTAGATAGTTGCTTCAAGAAACAATGTTCTCTCTTAAACCACTGAACTAACATTGAGTACAAATCAGGGCATTAAATCTTAGCAATTAGAATCAAAATCTTAAAGATTCCTAGTTACTGTTCTTCTTGGGTGGCTTTTTTTAGCTACCAAATGATAATATTTTCACCTTCCTCTTCCCCTCAAAAACACTGGCTCTAATATTTAATTAAAATCATTTAGATCTTGGTTACTTAAAACTTGAAGAATAAAATTGGTGAGGAGAGAGAATGTGAGGAAGTCAACACAGAATTATCAATGTGTGATTTGGTCAATAGACTACATATTAAGAAAGGCAACTAACATCTACTATTGCCATCACTCCATTAAAAATATAGCATTTAAATTACCCAACCATCTTGGGAGGCTCTCTCTCTCTCTCTCTCTCTCTCTCTCATGCCTATGCCTTTCCTCAGCCCCTTCTTTCCCCAGACGTGCTCTCTCTGGAGCACCTGCACCTTTCCCAATTTCCTTGCTCCAGGCTGGTTCTTTTCCTTCCTTTCTCCTAAACTCCAAGAGCCCTTCTTTCACCTCTGTAACTTGTTTCCTGAGTTCATACAGCTCAGCTGGCTCCTTTCTTCTATGGCTCACTTCTTCTACCTCTGTGACTTTCTAAATAAACTTTAAGTTGTATTTGAAAAAATAAATATAATTTTTAAAAATTAGTTACCCAACCCTTGAAGAAGAGAAAAAAATATGGAAGGACATGATCTTCAAATAAAAATATTTCCCAAGAATTTACTCTTGTTGCTTTTAAGATTCTCACTCTATCTTTAACTTTTGGCATTTTAATTATGATGTGTCTGGGAGTGGGCCTCTTTGCATGCATCTTGTTTGGGATTCTCCGTGCTTCCTGGACTTTCATTCTATTTCCTTCACCAAATTAGGGAAGTTTTCTTTCATTATTTTTTCAAATACATTTCCAATTTCTTGCTCTCTCTCTTCTCCTTCTGGCATCCTTATGATGCAAACGTTGGAATGCTTGAGGTAAGTTGTCCCAGAGGCTGCTTACACCATCCTTGTTTTTTTTGGATTCTTTTTTCTTCTTGTTGTTCTAATTGGTTGTTATTTGTTTCTTTATGTTCCAAATCATTGATTTGATTCTTGGCTCATCCACTCTACTGTTGTTTCCCTGTAAGTTTGTCTTTATTTCAATTAGTGTATCCTTGGTTTCTGATTAGATCTTTTTTATGCTGTTGAGGTCCTCACTAAGTTTCTTGAGCATCCTTATAACCAGTGTTTTGAACTCTGCATCTGATAGATTGCTTATCTATATTTTGCTTAGTTCTTTTTTTGAGTTTTGATCTGTTCTTTCATTTGAGCCATGTTACTTTTTCTCCTCATTTCGGCAGCCTCCTATGTTTGTTTCTATGTATCAAGTCAAGCTGCTTTGACTCCCTCCCTGTCTTTGTAGTGTGCCCTAATGTAGTAAATGTCCTATAGAGTCCAGTGGCACAGCCTCCCCTATAACCCAAGCTGAGTACTCAAGGTGTGCCCTTCATGTGGGCTGAGTACACCCTTTCCTTGTACTTGAGCCTTGATTGCTGTTGACAGGTCAATGCGAGGGATTTACTCAGGCCAGTCAGCTGCAAAGACTGCTTGTGGCCACTGAGCACCAACCTCCGCCCTCCATGGAGGATCAACTTTGCAGGGGCAGTGTAGTGGTGCTCCAATGTGGTCTGTAGCCGGCCACTGGTTTTGCAGGCTCTTGGGGTTTCCTGAGTAGTGCAGGCCAGGGATAGTGCCCCATCTGTGTTCTGCCTGGGGCCTCTCTGCCTCAGCTATAACGCAATCTGAGACAGCTACTACTTGTGCTGGGCTTGGAGATTCCCAAGTGAGGTTAAGCTATAAATCTAGGGTAGCTGCTGTAGTGCCTGGCTTGGGTCCACTTAGCAAGCAGTATGGGGATCTGGAGGCTCACTGAGGCCAGCTGTTGCTTATTTGAGAGGATTTAGGAAGTTGCGAAGCATGGGCCAAGACCCACCGTTCGTATGGAAAAGACACTGTTAACAGTTTGGCTGTGCTGGTAAGTAGGATGGGATGGAGTCTCAGGGTGGGGTAAACAGTGTTAGCCAAGTTGATGGAGTCTCAGCTATGGCATCTACCTGCCTGTTCCTTGGCTCTGTGTGGGGAGTGTTCAAATAGACGACAATGGCCTCTGCCTACCTTTCTGTCTATAAGAAAGCTGTCCCGCAGCTCTCGCCTTGATGCCAGACACTTTAGTTCATCCCTGTATGTCACTGGTGCCTTTCAAGCTGCTACCCTGGTGCTAGAGCTCAGAGGGAATAAATCTCAGAAGTCCATGGTGGGTTCTTTGAAAGGAACTGCTTGGGACTCCAGAAGTTTCTTCCTTTGACTCAGTTCCTGCTGGTTTTTGCAGTCAGGAGTTATGGGGACTTATCTTTCTGGCACTGAAACCTGGGGCTGGGATGCCTGATGTGGAGCTGGGACTCCACATTTCCAAGATATCCCTCTCGAATTTTTATCTACCACCCGTGGTTGTGGGTCCAGCCTGTTGCACATCTCTGACCCTTTTACTGGTCTGGATGGGTGTGGTTTCTTTAACTCTGTAGTTGTTTGACTTCCATTCAACTCAATTTCTGATGGTTCCTGGTGATGGCTGTTCTACATTTTAATTGTAATTTTGATGTGGCTGTGTGAGGACATGAGCCATGTTTACCTATGCTGCCATCTTGACTGGAAGTTCCTAAACTGCTATTGTGAAATGAAAAAATTTCATTTTGGGGGTGGAATGGAAAGAGAAAAAAAATCCTTTCCATTTATGGAGCTTATATTCTACTGGGGCAAGATTGGCTAAACAATGTAAGTAAACTACATGGTATGTTAAATGGTGATAACTGCTAAGGAGAAAAAAGTAAAGTAGTGAAGGGGGACATGAGGTATTAGGCTATGGGCTGATGTATGAAATTTTTATACTAGTTGACCAGGGCAACTGCACTGAAAATGTGACTTTTGAACAAAGACCTGAAGGAACTGAGACAGGTGAAAACGTGGTTATCTGGGGGAAAAGAGCACTTTAGGCAGACAGAACAGCCAAGTGTAAAGGCCCTGAGGTGGGAGAGCAACAGTTTGAGGAACAGCAAAGAAGCCACTGTGACTAAAATAGAGGGACTTGGACAGAATGTGGTCTTTAAAAAAAAAAAAAAAAGATTTTATTTATTTATTTTTAGACAGGGGGTAAGGGAGGGAGAAAGAGAGGGAGAGAAGCATCAATGTATGGTTGCCTCTCCCGTGCCCCCTACTGGGGACCTCACCCACAACCCAGGCATATGCCCTGATTGGGAATGAAACCAGTGACCCTTTGGTTTGCAGGCCAGCACTCAATCCACTGAACAATACCATCCAGGGCAGAATGTGGTCTTTTAATCTGTGGTATGTATCAGTGGAATCATTCGCATGAGACACTTCGTGGGCAGCACTTTTAACCAGCATCTGTTTTTAAACCATGGGTTTCAAATAACTTTTAAAGCAGTAGAAACCTGCCTTCAAATGAAACATGAAGTAGAAGTTCAAGATAGGATTCAGAGGAGCAGGGGAGGGGTTCTCTGTCAAGTCCCACTCATCTCTGCACAACACACTGGTTCAAGGAAACACTGTAGAGGAAGGTTTGCCTTCCTCCCCCAGCTCAGGTTGAAACCATGACTCTAAGAATCAGAGTCTGCTGTTCTGCTTAGAGCCATGCTATTCTGCAGCACACTGCTTCAGAAGGAGTCTTGTCTGGCTGCTGTTACTAAAAGGAGACTTTCAGTAGATGATTTACCTCCAACATGCAAATGAAATTAAAGCCTCTACAGTTTCAACCACATGGTATGTGTGGGTCCAATATGTTTGTAGAAATTAGTTCTCTATACTGGAACTTCTTTTTTTCCTTAAAAACATTTTTTAAACTATGTCTTTCTTTGAAAAAGTAAAACAGGTAAAAGTTTAAAGACACACTAGAAAAGTCAACCTCCTCTAAATGAGTAAATTAGCTTGTATTTGAAATGGAATTCTAGACACTTAAGCAAACAAAAATGAACTACTGATATGGACAACAATATGGATGAATATTACAATTATTACGTTGAGAAAACGGTGCCAGCCTCTGAGTACATGTTATATGATGTGTCTATGACATACAAGCAGGCAATGCTAGTCTTTGGTAATAGAAGTTGAAATAGTGGTTACCTGCAGGGAGGGGATAAAAGGATGAAAATGTTCTATATTTTGACCTGGTTTGTGGGTATCAAGGTGTAGTAGATATATATGGGCCCAGCACACATAATGCCCCATTTTTATTACAAAGTCTTTTATTACAAAATTATAAGCATGTAATTCTGTAACATAACAATATCACACTCAAGCACACCATGACATTTTAGATGAAATGTTCAAATTAAAACTATAAATTATTACACCCACATTATTAGCCTACCAACCACATTCAAGCAGGTGTTAGTTCTGACAGACCCTGTATATAAGCCCTGGCTGAGTAGCTCAGTTGGTTAGAGCATTGTCCTGTTACACCAAGGTTGCAGGTTTGATCCCTGGTCATGGCACATACAGGAATTAACCAATGAGTGCATAAATAAGTGCAACAACAGACTGATGTTTCTCTATCTCAAATCAAAAAATAAAAATTAAAAATAATTCACAGGCCTTGGCGGGTGGCTCACTTGGTTGTAGCTTTGTTCCGTACACCAAAAAGATTGAGGTTTGATCCCTGGTCAAGGGACATACCTAGGGCGTGGGTTTGATCTCCCCTCTACCCCTGGGGCATCTGGGAGGCAACTGATTGATGTTTCTGTCTCACGTGGTGGATGTTTTTCTCTCTCTCCTCCATCTTCTACCTTCCTCTCTCTCTAAAATCATTAAACATATCCTCGATTGAAGATAAAAAATTTCAGAGCTGCAAAATGGTTTGTGCATTTTACTCTACATAAATAATAATAAAGTCAATCTTCTTCCCACTACCTGTGGCTCCCAGCTTCACAGTTCCTATCCCCAGAGGCCACTCCTGCAGCTGGGATTTTTTACCACCTCTTTTATCTCAGTACCTTCACACCAGGGGTGGTCCTGGGAGCATGCCCTGCAGACACCTGAGGCCAAGGCTGGGGCCACGGCTTGAGTGCATGCACTTTGGCTTTCTCTGGCCCCTTTGGCCCTCGGCCCCATGTGTGCCTCCTCCTCTTCCTCCTTTCCTCCCTCCATTTCTGAGAAGACAGGTAGCAGAGAAAGTGTGTGTGTGTTGGAGGGGAGGGGGTTGTTGACCCTTACTAAACAGTGCCTTCATCTGTCCCTTCTGGCCCTCTAGGGTGTATCTGCCTAGAAAGGACAGCCTGTGCTGATCAAGCTTAGAGTTGACACATTCCCTCCCACTTTTTATTCTCTGGCTTCTGATCCTTGGACTGATCCTAGGACTTTCTGCTCCTTGGGCACTCAGTCTCAGTAAGCTTCCCACTTTGCATTTGCACAGAAACCAGGCTTATCACAGTGAATGCTGAGGACCAGTCTTATCCTCCATCCACACCCTTCTCCCCACCCCCAACCTCAGGAAGCATTCTTTGATCCTGTCCCTACCCTCACCCAGGGCTTCACCCCAACCAAGCCTTTTATCTTATCATCTTGGGTCCTGCCCCTACCAGGACTCCCCAGTGTCTAAGGGCCGAGGGGCCTGAGCGACATTCAAGTCAATTTAGTAAGCATTCTTGGAGGAGGGCACGTCCTTTGATGTCAAGAATCTTCTAAAGTGGGGGAAATGGTGCACAACCCAAGCCCATTTATGGCAGTTCTCACGCAATATTTTGCATTGGTCCTTCCCAAGTGTCCGGCACTGACTTGCATGCTTTTCGTGCATTTTGTCTCCTAATTTTCCAGTCCTAAGAGGATTGTCTTGGAGATGAAGAAGCTGAGGCCCAAGGTTTGACTGCTGGCACGTGGCTGCCAGGAATCCAACAACTACTTCCCTAAGGAAACGCCCTTTTCGGTTCTGGGCCTGCTACAGAGGGAGTTGGCGTGCAGGAGCTCAGTGTCCAGCCTTGGGAAACCTTTACTTGTGCTACACCCCTCTGCACATTTCCGTCTTGCCTCAGGGGCTTGGGTGGGGGCTTTGGGCTGGAGGCGGGGATTTAAGGAGAAGCAGATACAAAGCTTGCCATGGCAGAGGAGGTTAAGGGTGCAGGCGAACCCAGGCCAAAGGGGCCCTGCTGGCTCGCGTGGCACTGGAAGCCTCGAGGCGTAGGTAACTGCGTGATTGTTGCAAGTCCTAGAAGCGCACGCAGACTGCTGGGATCTACTTCTCCGGGGCGACTTCGGGGCCGCGGCCCCGAGGGCAGCCACACTAGGCCACTGTGCGGGTTCCGAAGCCCACCGCCGGCTCCGGGCGCGGCCACGTGCGCCCAGTCAGGCTAGCACACTCCGCAAGGCTGGGCCGCGGGGATGCCAGCAGGAACGCGCACCCCCAGCGTGCACACACTCCGAGGCACGCACACAGACAACCCGGCCCAGGTTCACCATGCCCCGCCCTCACCCTCGCCCCGCCCTTGCTCCTGTGGCTCAAGCTGACGCCCTCTCATTGGCCACACAGAGCGTGACGCTCGGCACCCGACCCCGCCCCTCGTCAGTCACTCGGTGGAGGCGGCGCTGTCGGAGACTAGTCTTGTCCGGAGACTGGCGGCGGCGGCAGCGGCGGCGGCTGGAGCTTGAGCCCCAGCAGCTGAGGGCGGGTGCGCGCGGGGGAGGGAGGGGGGGTCGGTCAGCGACGACTTCCCGGGACTGCGTTTCTCCTTGGAGCGGCGCAGGTTTCGACTTTGTCGGGGCGGGGGTCCAGCCCATCCATGACCATGGGCGACAAGAAGAGCCCGACCAGGTACCTGCTCAGAGCGAAGGGGCGGAAGAGGAGGGAGGACGAGGGGCGGGCGGGGGCCGACGACGACTAGGCCCCGGAGCCACCCGGGGCGGGGTGGGGAGGCGCTGCTAAGATGGAGATCCGGGGGCGGGGGTAGGCGGCCACCGCAGCGGCGGGAGGCGGTGTCGCTTCGGCTCGGGGCCGGCGGCCGCGCGTCGCAGCCATGGCGGCCCTCCTCCATGGCCCTCCGCCGCCGAGGCCGCCGCCACTCCTCCCAGACAAAGGGAGATTTAACCAGGTGGGGAGGGAGGGAGGAGGGCGGGCGCAAGCCTGGGAGGGGAAGGGAAGAGAAGGGACTGGCCCAGTCACCCCCGCTGGCCTTCGCGGCCCCTGCGCGCCCCCTCCAGATCCGGCTGCGGCTCCTTCCCCACCCCCAACCCCCCCCACAAGGCCCACACTCAAGTCCACAAGTCCGCCCGCTTCCTGCGCCTGCCGCGGCCCTTCTCCAGGAGCCGCCACCGGAGGCCACGCGGCCCAGAGGTTTCGAGGGGCCGGTCGTGGACCCAGTCCCTCATCTAGTCACAGAAAAGGGTGGGTGGGTGGTCACCTGAGCGAAGTTTCCAGTCCTGCGAAATTAAGCGCTCACTAGCGCTTGTGATTTGATATCTCCCCCTTTTTCCTGCTCCTGTCTCTTCCCTTCCCCTTTCCCCCTCTGCTCACTCCCCACTTCTCCGAAGGCCGAAAAGACAAGCGAAACCTGCCGCAGATGAAGGCTTTTGGGATTGTAGCGTATGCACCTTCAGAAACAGCGCGGAAGCCTTTAAATGCAGCATCTGTGATGTGAGAAAAGGCACCTCCACCAGGTACCTGAAGATCTGTGTTACCTTTTGTTAAAGGACTTTTTTTTTTTTTCTTAAAGTGGGAGAGAGGGTAGTGGGCTATTCGTTTTGCTCTCTTTCCAACTTGTTGATTATGGCTTTTTCTGCATTTCTGGGGTGGGTGATTTGTGGTTTTGGTTGTATTTTGTGTTGGGTGCAAAGCCTCATGTTGAATAACTGTGGACGGGAATTTTTTCAGGTTTTTGTCTTATTTCAAACAGACACTGAATTTATTTTATACTTGTATCCATTGGCTCATTGGTATTGGCTAATAAAGAGAGGAAGCAGTACTTTTGCTATGGATAGTAGGACAGAAGACCTTTTTGCCATGCTCAGAATGTTTTTAATTTGCTTGTCTTGAATTATTTTTCTCTTTGAGAAATGTAGTGATGGTTGTATAGTAATGCTGGTTGTGCTTTTCCTGTCTTGAACTGCAAATGTCCATTATTTTCTTGCACTTGAAAATAAACTTTAAGATTTGATTTTTTAAAAAGTGCATTTTTTGGAAGGCTGAGCTGGCTGTCTGTTTTTCCTGATAAGCTTATGGAAGACGATTTTGAAAATCATGAAATGAATAGTGTGACTACATTGACGTTTGTGTTTAAAGCTTTATTATAATGAAAAGAATGAACAGTTCATTTTGGTGAAGGAAGTAAACTGCATTTGGTATCAAAATGAGTAGATGTACTAGAGTAACATGTCAAAGCTCATTTTGTAGTCTTTGAATCCTGACATATCTTGAATTTGTTTCAGTGATGATAGAATTTGAAGTTTAGCTATTGATGTCGTATAATGTTTAGACATTGATGTATGTGTGTGAAAGAGACAGAATGAGTAAATTCCTTGGTTTGTGCTTGAATACTTAACTTTGATTGCCAAAAGTCTCATTTCATCAGGTACTTCTATTTGAATTGGTGGCATTTCAACATGGCTGTTAGATTTAACTGGGTATTGTTCTTTGACTAAATGAATGTGCCTGTTAGGATATCATTGCTTTTTTTAAACCTGGGATTAAATATGATACTGGGCAACCTAAAGAATATAACTCAGAGATGAATTGGTTCAGTTACTGATGGAACAGTTCTGTAAATTCCACTACCTCTGTAAGTAACGAGATGAATAAAAATACTCAAAAAGTGAAGATATTTCACCATAAATAATTTTTAAAGTAAATTCATGTCAATTTTTTTGAATTATCATAGATTTATTTACTAGTTAAAATAACCCTCATTGTGGCTTAATTGATTCTGTTTTGCTGTCCAAAACAGGGAATTCCATCAAATGGTATGCAAGTTTACAAATGTATGTTATTTAAAGCAATAGCAGTTATATTTTATTTATGAGTAATTTTTTGTTTTTATATGTAGAATCCCTCAGAGGCCATAACTCTTTATTGTGGTTTTGCTTTGAGTGTTACCGTAGATAACATTCAAGTAAATGACTATGAAACTCCTAAGAACCTGAAAACTTTACTGGTGAAAGGAAACTTAGATCAAATTCAAAAGTTACATGTGATGTATTGCTGGGAACAATTATGTCACATTAATGAAACGCATTTCGGTTTGTAAATGTATTAAAAATCTGACTCGTCAACTTTTTGTAAGCACATGATATATTTTGACTTTAAAAACAATATGATTAAAGTTTTTTCAGAGTCTTATAGTGAAATTGTTTTTTAAGCAAACATTAAATGGTTAATGAAAGTATTTTAAAGTCTGTTTAGAAACAGGATACTCACAGGATCTTTAAGGATCTTTTTGTAATTCTTTGATGCTTGTTGAGTAGGCTTTGAACATGGATTTCAGAGCTCTGATGACTTAAACTATTTATCAACTCATGATACTCAGACTAAATTTGTATCAACCTAAATTTGTTTTATTTTGATTATTGCCAATAATTTGGTATTTTAGGACTATTCTAGAAGTCATCACTAATTGGAGGGCAAATAGCATTTGTACTTCATGCGGAAAGGTTAATTTCACAGATTTCCACTTGTCTTATCCAGTCTATTGGTTAATTTCTCTGCTCCTAGTTACTGCTGTGTTCTTTTCCTGGGCCCTTTTATAATTTTCCCTACCTCAAATGTTTGACATTTTCTGCCGTGTATAGTGTTTTAATCAGACTTGGTACTGATGGCAGTAGAAAGCCTGTTGCTGGGTTTTGGGTGGGGGGTAATATGCAAAAATTCGTGATTTTTAGAATAATTTTTAAATACTGAAAGTGTTTTTCTAACCTGTTGACTGGCACAGGAATTGGATTTTGTTTTTTTAAGCTGGTGTTTGGTGTTAGAACAGCGTAGCTGGTTAGCTGGCCAGTGATCATTTTTGAGGTAGTTCATCATTCTTGTCATAATTGTTGCTATCATTTACTAGTCAACCAAAGAAGTCAGTGTTGAATTAGTGGTAGTGCAGTAGGACACAACTGTACTTAGCCTCTGAGGATAGAGTTAATATTCCTTAATTTGTTTAGGAAAATCTTGCCGCCTATCCAAAGAACATTTTTAAGTTCCCAGGATGTGAAAGCCACTGCTCAAGACATTGGGGAGGGAAAGAGGGTGTTGAAGGTGGTAGGAAATGTAACAGAATGACCACAGTCCAAGTTACAAAGTCCCTAAGAAAGGTGTAAGGAGATGTGGGAGGTCGACGCAGTCTGACTTGGGGATCAATTAGGAGTCCCCCTCCCCCTATTTCTTCTTGACAGGACAATTGATTTCTACAGGATAGCCTGCCAACTCTTCAGCACTATTGCCTTGTGTACCAAATACTTTTAGTTCTGTAGGTGGAATCATGAAAATGATTCAGGAAGTATTTATTCTTCTTTTTGGAGCAGCATAGCAAAATGAAAGGAAGATCAGAAACCCTTAAAGCACATGTTAAAGGAAGGAGGGAATACTTAATAGGTGACTCGGAAGTTCAGGGGGGAAGTAGAGATCTTATATTTTGGATGTATTGTGTCAATTATGTGTTATATCTCTACCTCTTGCTGGTTATATTTTTATAGCTTTATTAAAGTATAATTTATACACCATAAAATTCAATGATTGTAAATGTATAATTCAGTGATTTTTAGTAATTTTAAAGAGTTGTGCAACCATTCCTACAAACCAGTTTAGAACATTTCCATCTCATCATGTAGTTCCTCTTGCCTGCTGTATGATATACTTTTAAGTATTTTTAACACTAGCACATGGAGGAGTCACCTGCAGTTGGGAAAGTTACCTCTACACCCACCGTGCTGCTGTACTCTAGGCCTTTCAAGCTAAAAAATAAAGGAAGTGTGTCTGTAAGGTGGCTGTAGTCGGGAAGAAACGCTATCCCTTCCTGGGTTTTAGCTAGTAGTATTTCTAAGCCCACTTTGCCAGTTTCATGAAAGAGGTTACCAGCTTTTAGAAGAAAAACCACCCACAAATTCATAAGTTTATCTAACCATTGTTAAGTTGAAGTTCTGAGTGTTGGGCAGAATAACTTTTAGACCTGGTGATAAATATATTTTACTTTTGGTCTTTTAATTGCTTTGAATGCAGTGATGTCTTGATAAAATTACCAAGATGTTGCTGATTAATGGTTCATAGTGCTGCGTCTTGACTGTCAGCTACTGCTTAAGTCACACTCATTTGAAAAATTGGAGATATTTTGCTTTGGGTGATTGCCGTAGATTTAGAACTTGATTAATTTTCAACTCTAGATTTTATCATGATGTTGAGTTGAAATCATGTTTTATTTAATCCCTGATTATTTGAATACTATTCTTCTGAAAAGTGTTCTCTTTTTAGAGATTTCCCGAACAAGTAAAAGTGAAGAATTTACATTAGATGTGTAATAAATGTAGCTTAATCAAAAAGTTGGTATGTAGTATGTTGAATTGGAAGTTGATACTCAGTTGTTTTGTGTGGAAAATATTTTCCTTGTTCCTTGATTCTTTGCAGTTGAAACTCTGGACTTTTTCTCCCCTTAAATTCAGATACCCTTACTGACAACTTAAAATCTCTATAGTCATGAAGTACTTTGGAAGTTATAGGGGAAACACACGTAATTGGTGACAATGTCAAAGTTTGGATCTTTGCTGGAAGCTTCAAAAACACATCTTCCTGTAATACTTTTTAGGTAGGAAAAGTTCCGGAAAGCAGAGGGAGTAGGCACCTAACCTGCAGCAGAGCCAGACCTCTTCAAGGTACTGGGTTATCCATCACTGTGCTTTTGCTCCTTAGGTCATAGTGATTTTTTTAAAATCCTCACCTAGGGATATGTTTATTGATTTTCTTTTGAGAGACGATGTGGGGGATATCGATATGAGAAAGGAACATCAAGTGATTGTTTCCTGGATATGTCCTGTACTGGGAATTGAACCCATAACCTTTCCTTTTGGTGTAGGGAATGATGCTCCAACCAATCTAGTCACGCAGCCACACATTCAGGGCCATATTGGTTGTGTTACAGTGTTTGCCTTTCATACAATTTCTTTATAAAGTACATAGAAAATTAGCTGTTTTGAAAAGTATCAAACCCTTCAGCCTCAAAGCTATTACAAAAGCTGGATCAATTACTCTTACCCAGAAACAGGGTGATGATTTATTTTGTATTTGCTATTACATTGAACCTACTGATTTATTGGTACTGACTTTATCTTATGTATACTTGGTGACCTTAGAGTAAATTACCTGAGTAGTTGTGGTTATTTGACAAGTTTTTATTGAGCACACAGCTATCTGGGTTCTGGCTACAGTGGTAGAAAGACAGATAAGGTCTTGTTCTCACAGAGCTTAAAATGCTATGGAGAGTAAGAGAAAATAAACGAGTAAACAAAAACACAATAATCCCAGTTAGCGAAAAGTGCTACAAAGAATTTAGAGCAGCATAGGGAACTTCAGAGTAATGAGAACTGGGTGGAGTGACTGCTTTATAGATTGTGGAGATACACATTTGCCTTTTTAGGAAACGCTAATGCTGCTTTCTTTTGGAACAAGGGGATAGTTATTTCTGTAAGGTTTTTACCTGTACCACTTAGCTTATTTGGTTGGAGACAGTTTGGAGTTGGATGGAGCCTTTGTGCACGGGTCACTCAACTGTTTTTAGTTGCTTGTTACAGACTAAACCCAGGCCAGCTAACTTGCCGGTATAGCTTATTAGTTTATCTTACTAGGAACGGACTCAGTTACGTATTTTTTAATGTGACATACATTTACTGTGTGCTTCTGTAAATGCCGAAGAAATTTTAAGATGAATTAAAAACTTCCTTAAGTAGCTATAGTTCACCAAAAAGTTGTCAGCACTAATTTATTCATTAGTACTTTAGGTGACTGTAGGTCTCTAAATGTCTGCTTTCCAACTACTAAAACATTCTGCAGTCTTTTTGGCTCTTATTTTCTCTTTTGCCCTATCACGGGGCCTTTTCACTTTGTGGCATCATCCTTTATACTCCTCATCACTGGTGCTCCCCTCCTCTTTTTTGCCTGGTGATATTTAAATAAATGTTTTGAAATGTAGCATACTTACAGAGAAGTGTGCAAATAAATTATAAGGCTTGTACTTTCACAAAGTGAGCACTCATGTGTAACCAGGACCCAGATTAAGAAGCAGAACACTATGAGAACCCCAGGAAGAGCCCCTTGTGTACTCTGTAGTCACTCCCCCTACCCCAGCTGCTCTCCTGACTTCTAATGCTAGAGATGAGTTTTGCTTGTTTTTGAACATTATGTAAGTAGAGTCAAGTGGCATGTACACTTCTGGGTTGTAAGGCCCATCTCATTGGGGTTTTTGCTTACTTTACCAGGGCTGTTTAATCCTAAGAATATTTTAGAGCTCAAGTCTTTTCATGCAAACCCTTACAGGAGTACATTCTAGAGATAGGGTCTCTTTTCAATGTTTCTTCATCACCTGTATGCTTGAACACAGGAACAAAACCTGGTGTGCAGAACTTTTTTCTAGAGTGCATAAATGGAGTAAACTTTGTTTCTCATAGGTAGTATTGTTCATTAGTCATCTTTTTTTCAAGATGTGTTGGTTAAATAGACAGAAAATTCCCACTTTCAAAGAAGCTGACAAACTTGTTGAAGAGATAAGACCAGGAAAAGATAAGTAATGATGTAAAGCACTCGGTACACTCAGTGATGTGAATGAATTCACAGTCCCCATGGAGTGACTGAGTACATAGTAGAGAACACGAGAGCCTTTTAGAGGATGTTGAGACAGTCAGTCCGGGGGGTTGGGGGGGAGTGCACTGAGGAGTGCCTCACTGAACCTAGGATTTAAACTAGGCCTTTATGATTCTTGGATGTAGGGTTTGCTCTAGTCTAATGGGTGTCTAGTCTGCGGCCCAAGGGCCGCATGTGGCCCAGGATGGCTGTGAATACAGCCCAACACAAAATCGTAAGTTTACTTAAAACCTTTTTTTGCTCATCAGTTTTCATCAGTGTTTGTATATTTAATGTGTGGCCTAAGACAGCTCTTCTTCCAGTGTGACTTAAAGACACCAAAAGGTTGGACACTCCTGCTACAAGTTGGTGCAAGTTAATTAGTTCTTTGCTTCCTCCTACCTACTTATTAACTATACTCTCTTCAGATGTCATCCACACTTACCTCCACAGGCTGGCAATTCCCAAATATTATTTATTAACCACCTGTCACCACTGCATGCACACATACACATGACAAAAATCTAATTGGCTTTTGGGCCTCTCCTCTTGGACAACTTAAATTATCTCTTGGTTCTAATTGCCATTAGGATACAGTCCAAATCCTGATCATCACAATGGACTTCTGATTTGGTCCTTTACTGTTTCTTTGGAATTTCTGGTAAAAGCCTGCTATCACCCCATCTGCCCTCCATACGCAGTATATGTGTCTTTCATACCTAAGTGCTCAGTGCTTTAGAACCACTGACAATGATTTATTGTTTCCATACCTTTACACATTCTGTTCTCTGGATTTTTTTTTCTAAAATGTTTTTTCTTTCCTTTTGTGTCCTGGCTGACTCCTGTTTGTCCTTCTGGATGTCTCAGGGAGCCTTTCCATCATCACTCTTAATTTATACCTCCTTATCACAGTTGAACTGTATATTCACTGGATAACTTTTGCTGTTGAGGGCAGGATCTTTCCTTTCATAGCTTTATTTTCCTATGTCTGTTGCCTCGTCTGGCACTTGGCAGTGGGTTAATAAATATATATAAAATAAATGAAGACTGGGGTGTTCAGTGGAGTCCCTTTAAAACTATAGTAGTTAAGAGTTCTAATAAATATTTTTTCATATTAGGGCTTGTGTCTTGTGTATGTAAATATTACTGGATTAGAGAAAAGTTGTCTTTATGAAGGATGTCCTTAAAAGTAGTATTCCTTCCCTGGCTGGAATGGCTCTGCTGGGCGTCATCTTTCAAACCAGAAGGTTGTGGGTTTGATTCATGGTCAATGCACATGCCTAGGTTGCAGGATCCATCCCTGTTTGGGGTGCCTACGAAAGGCCGCCAATCAGTGTTTCTCTTTCACATAGATGTTTTTTTTTCCTTCTTCTCTCTCCCTTCCCTTCTTTCTACCCCTTATCCCCCAAAAGTAGTATTCCTGTTTTTCTGGTTTTGTTTTCTAAACATGTACTAGAAATTGAACACAGAACTAGAGCCTTAGAGGCCGTAGGCCACAGGTGGCAAACACAGGCTGTGGGCTGAATCCGGCCTTCCACCTTGTTTTATTTGGCCCGGCACGTTGTTTCTACCTAGTGGCATCGCCGAGCTCCTTGCCCCTAGTTAAAGAGTAGTGACATTTATACAGTCCTAAAATTACATTCTGCCCTTTGAAGGAAACTGCAAGGCTGATGTGGCCCCCCAGTGAAAATGAGTTTGACACCCCTGTGTAGGCAGTGCATTTCAGTACTTTCTGGAGTGGTTTCAGCTTCAGAGCTTTTAGCACACTCACCTAAGTAACAGTAACTATAGTGCTTCTTAATCCTTTCTGTTTTCCCATTTGGTGGTTTAAGCAACCAAAAGTCATATTGAAAATTCTTGTAATAATGCAGAGGCCCATTTTGTTGTACAAAACCAATTCTGAGGTTTGATAAGGAACTAGATGGATATGCTTGTAAGCTGGCACCTAATGGCTACAGAAAATTTTTGGTGTTAAAAATGTTACACTGTCCATTTGTGTAAGTTCTTTTGTGTCAATATACCCATAACTTGATAGTTGTACCTTGTACATGGTGTACATTACTATTTTGTTTAGTAATTTGGATGAATTAATTCTGTTAGGTTGAAATCTTGACTTATTCATGTTTTTCATTTATTTAGCTATAATTTCACTTCTATGCAGTAATTGACACAGATTGTGGTGTCAAAGGTGAATTCTCCATAAAGGCAACACAAATAAACTGTGTTACTCAGAAATTGTGAATAGTTGAAATCACAGGGTAAATAGTGAAATTTTTATTTTTAATAGGATTAGTATTTTTCCCCCGTCAATTAAGAAAAATATACTAATTTATCCTTTGTTTGGGAAAAGAAACTAGTGGAAGGGATATGTAAAATGCATCTTAAAACTTGTTCAAAACATTTTTCTCTAAGAGCATTAGGAATACAATTTAAGATGAAACTTGGATAGTCTTTGGGAGGGAAAGGAAATTAAGGATGATAGAGGATACCAGTTTCATTATCATATTGGGTTTTAAAACACATCAAGTGCATGGTGATTAGTCAAAGGGAGAAAGCAAACCTGGTGATGGCTTTCTAAGAACAGATCAGATTTCATATGTGGGTTATGAAGTTTATGCACTATTCATTCTCTTACAAAACTAAAAGTTGTTTAATACTTTAAGTACTGCAAGGATATTCAAGGTTGCAGGAGAGAAGAATTTAATTCAAACTTTAATGTAGTATGGTTTGTAGTAATATAGTAATGTAGTAAAGTCAAAACAAAATTAAAAAAATGAATTTACTGGCCCACATAGCCAGCAAATGACAAGGATATCATTTGAACTCAGAATCAAATGAATAACTGCAGGAATGAGGACCCCTGTCACTTGCCCAATTCATGGACCATTTTTGGTTGCCTGGAGGTTGGGATACTCTGATTGGCCAAACCTAACACAGCTATCTGCAGGATCTGTTACTTGAAGGGAGATGGGACGCTTAACTAGATGGATAGCTTAGCTGCCATAGCTTAGTACTACTTTTTGGTTTTGTTACTGGATTAATACTCACGATAGGTTCAGTTCTAAATTTGAACTATAATTAATTTCTTACTCTAGTATCTTGTTAATTTTTATCACATAGAAAAAAGATTGTCAATGAGCAGTGGTAGAATTTTTAAAATGCTGATGTTCTATAGGTTAATTTCCTGTATCATTATACGTGGCCAGTGATTCTTTTTCTGTTATTTTATTTATGAAGGTAATACTTTCTTATTGCAGAGAATTGCAGGGTGGGAGGGGAGGAAGCATACGATAGGTCACTCATAATCCTGCCATTCAGATTTATTTTTACTTATTGAGCAATGTATTTGTCACTGAACCACAGATATTTAAGAAACTATATAGTTTTCCATGTGTTGTGCTTTAATGAAGTAGTTCATTGAATTTTCAAAATGACGTAGGTGGTAGTTCCATGTGGGAGTTGGGTAATCAGGCAGTATGCGATACGAAACAAATAGTCTCTTGATTTAAAAAATATGTATTCTGATCAGTTTATATGGTTCATTTTGTATTTTTCTAAGGAACATTTTTTGCCAACGCTTCATGGTTTTAGGATTTGTATTTGTAGGAAAGAAGGCTAAAATCCAGTTTCCAGTTTTCTTTTCGGGTTGTTTCAATTAAAAGAATAATGAAAATGTTGAGGAATTCTTAATATCTGTAGCATAATTAACTTTCCCAAATTTTGTATTAAAGAACAATTATGTATACAATGCAACCTTGATTTAATGTTTTTATGCTGTTAGTTTACATTGGTGGTTCTCAAACTTTAGTATGCGTCAGAATCACTTGGAAGTCTTGTTGAAATTCTGGGGTCCAGCTGCCAGAATTTTTGATTAAGTAGGTCTGGGGTGGGGCCTGAGAATTTGCATTTCTCACAGGTTCTTAGGTGATATTGATGCTGCTTGTCTAAGGATCACACTTTGAGAACTTCTGGTTTAGATGACCGTACATTCTCCTTAAGAGAAGCCAGCCAGGCTTCCTAATGAAGCTGATGACAGTTTTTGATTTTGGTTGTGGAAAATTATGACTTGGCATTTCAAACTTATGACTTGTCAGAGTGAACTTACAAGTAAGTTATCAGCATTCTAGGGGCCATTCTTAAGCTGGCATGAAATCTGATGCCTTAACTATCAATACGTCATGTGAGGTGTGGGAATGTTTATAAATTGGGTTACTATATGAGCTAAACTTGTATCTTTTCTACATTTTAAAATCAGCTTATTTTACATTGCTGACACTTGCATTGGATTTAAGATATGTATTTTAAAATCCTATTTTTCATTGTATGTTAGAGAGACAAACAGATCTTTATAATCAGTAAATCAACATTCCAAAAACATGTTGGCAAAGAATATAAATAGGTAATTCATAAAAGAATACAAATTAAGTTAGGGAAGAAATATATAGCCTTCCCATTTCTCAAATAAATATAACAAATATAGCATATTTTTGCAAGTCAAAAACTAAATATTTAAAAGAATTTTTTTAGTAAGCTTGGGAAGTGGGCATTCTTTCATGGATGCTTGATGGGAGGGTAAGTTGATTTAAATTATCTGAAGTCCATTATGGTGGTTGGTATCAAATTTTTAAAAATATTTGTGCCCTGATCCCAGTAATTTAATTTCTAGGAATTTGTGTGATCTGTATGTAAAAATTTCTGTGTAAATGCAGGTATATTAATTGCATCATTATTGTAACCAAAAATAAAAATTGCCCCATAAGAATCAGCAGGGAATTGCTCAGAAGTGTGGAATAGTCATGAATATTTTGCAGCTCTCTCATTGGGGATGGGAATGTAAAATGGACAACTCTGGAATAGTGGAAAAGAGTGCAGCAGTTTCTTAACAAAACTAAACATTTACTTACCATATGACCTAGCAGTTGCACTCATTGGTACTTATCACAGGGAAGTAAAAACTTATGTTCATAAACCGGTTCTTGGCAGCTTTGTTTATAATAGCATAAAATGGTAAACAATCTAAATGTCCTTCAGTAGGTGAATAGTGTGTTCATACCATGGAATGCTACTCAGTGATTAAAAAGGAGCAAAGTATTGATACGTACAACTGCCATGGGTCTCAGGAGCATTATTCTGAATGGAAAAAAAAACAATCTCAAGGTCACATACATTCTTGAAGTGATAAAATTACCCAGAGAGAACTGATTAGTGGTTGCCAGGGTTCAGGGCTTGTGGGGACCGGGGAAAGGTGAGTGCAACTATAAAAGTGTAGAAAGAAAGAGATCTTTGTGGTGGTAAAAAGATCTGTATCTTTTTTTTTTTTAATGATGTTTAGTACAGTTGTTTCCATTTTCCTACCACCACTTCCCCCTGCCCTACCCACCGCCACCTCCCACCCTCAATCCTACCCCCAGATCTGTATCTTAATTGTGGTCTTGGTTACATGAATCTACACATGTGATAAGATGGATAGACCTGTGCACACACACATTGTACCAATGTCAGTTTCCTGGTTTTCATATTGCATACCATCAAGAAGATGCAACCACTTCAGGGAAACTGCGTGAAGGATATATGGGACCTGGTATGATTTTGTAATTTCCTATAAATCTGTAATTATTTCAAAATAAAAAGAATTTCAGAAAGAATCAGTAATCAAAGTTAATGTCATAATAGGAAAAAAGCAAGTTACAAAATGATAAGCAGTATGATCCTACTTTAAGTAGTACTCATACCATACTCATTACCACCTAAAAGTAATGACTGATCAAAAAATTTTTTTAACTATATTTTATTGATTATGCTGTTACAATTGTCCCACTCTTCCCCCTCTTCTTGCCCCCCACCCCCTTACCCCCCCTTTCCCCACCCTTTAGTTTTTGTCCATAGGTCATACACATAAGTCCTTCTGCTCCTGTACTTCCTATACTATTCTTAACCTCCCCCTGTCTGTTGTCTACCTACCATTTATGCTACTTATTCTGTGCCCCATTTCCACCCTCTCCCCCTACCACTCCCCTGTTGATATTCCTCCATACCTTATATAACTCCCTTTAACATTTCCTACAATAAAAAGGCTGGGTGGTGATGAACTTCTTGAACTTGACCTTACCTGAGAAGCACTTTATCTGCCCTTCCATTCTAAATGAAAACTTTGCTGGATAGAGTATCTTGGATGTAGGTCCTTGCCTTTCATGACTTGGAATACTTCTCTCCAGCCCCTTCTTGCCTGTAAGGTCTCTTTTGAGAAATCAGCTGACAGTCTTATGGGAATTCCTTTGTAGGTAACTGTCCCCTTTTCTCTTGCTGCTTCTAAGATTCTCTCCTTATTCTTAATCTTGGGTAATGTAATTATGATGTGTCTTGGTGTGTTCCTCTTTGGGTCCAACTTCTTTGGGATTCTCTGAGCTTCCTGGACTTCCCGAAAGTCTATTTCCTTCACCAGCTTCGGGAAATTCTCCATCATTATGTGTTCAAAAAAGTTTTCAATTCCTTGGATTTCTTCTTCTCCTTCTGCCAGCCCTATGATCCGTATGTTGAGCCGTTTACAGATGTCCTGGAGGTTTCTGAGCCCCTCCTCCATTTTTTGAATTCTTGTTGCTTCATTCTTTTCTGGTTGGATGTTTTTTTTTGTTTCTGCTGGTCCACTCTGTTGATTTGGGTCCCAGTTTCCTTCTTATCCTTATTGGTTCCCTGCAGATCTCTCCTCATTTGTTCAAGCAATTTCGATAATTTTTCATCAAATTCTGTGAGCATCCTGATTACTAGAGTTTTGAACTGTGCATCTGATAGGTCGTCTATCTCTTGGTTGGTTATCGCTGGAGCTTTGATCTGTTCCTTTCTTTGGGCCATTTTTTTTTCCCCCTCCGTAAGCCTGTTATTGTAAGGAGGGCGGAGCCTTGGGGTTCACCCAGGCAGGGAAACTCAGGGTAGTTGCCTGCTCCGCTCTCCACACCCACACCGCCTCCCGCAAGCAATTTGAGCCCCTCTGCGCTGGCTCCGGGGTCGCTCCGGGGTCGCTGGACGGGCTGCACAGCTCCAATCCCCTGGGGGTCTCCCCAGCAAACTCTCCTATGAGGTTGGGAGTTCCTCCCGCCGCCGACTCCACCCCCACCAGTGCTCTCAATCTGCACCGATGGGTTGTGCCCCGCTTTCTCTCCTGGTTTCTCTGCACGCGAATGTGGACCTGCCTGGTCCACTAGTCTTGGCCCGGCTGGGTCCGGATGAGCTGGGCGCTGGCTGCGCTTTGGTCAGGCACCCCCGTCTTGGTGTGCTGCAGCCCCGTGGGAACCGCCCCTCTAACCGCGGTCCTGCCATCTGCTCACCAGCTCGCTGCAGAATTGCTGAGCGCTCGCCCTCCGCCCTGCTCCTCCCCGCTCACCAGACTGGATGAATGTATCCTCTTTAATTCCTTGGTTGTTGGACTTCCTCTCAATTTGATTTTCTGTCAGATCTGGCTGTTTTTGTTTAGATAAATTTCTGTTTTTTTCCTTGTTTGGCTGTGCAAGGAGGCACGGCGCGTCCACCTATGCCGCCATCTTGTCGGAAGTCCTCTCTGATCAAAATATTAATTGTGAATGGTGGGGGATGGATTCTTTTTTGTGTGTGCATTTTTCTGTAGGTTCTACAGGGTAGATGAGTTGGTATCACTTTTGTAGCCCGAAAGGCCAGTTTTCGTATGAGGGCATTTTAAAAAATGATCTAATTGTGGAATATTGAAATGTAAATGAGTGGAATTATATTTTTATTGTGGGATTTTAAAGTTTGTTAATATTGGTTACACTAACTTGGTTATTATAACAGCTATTAAGATTGGAAAGCATCTGTACTCTAAAACATGTTGTTTTATAAATTTAAAATTGTTTTATGTTCTTTGTATTTACAAGATATCCTGTATGATGTTCTAAATTAATGCTGTCCAGTATAAATATATGCATTGCAAGCCACATGTGAATTTAAAACTTTCTAGTAGCCACAGTAAGAATATAAAAAGAAGCAGGTGAAATGAATTTTAAGAATACATTTTATATTTAATCCAGCTATATTAAAAATACTATCATTTCAACATGTAATCATTATAAACTTGCAGCAAGATGTCTTGCATTCTTTATTTCATACTAGGTTTTCAAAATCTGGTGCGTGTTTCGCAATTACAGCTCACCTCCAGACTAGCCACGATTCAGTAGCCACATGTGGTAAGTGGCTACCATATTGGAAAGTAGTTGAGAGCCAGGTCTTCTGTGTCAGACCCGCTCTGCCAGCTGTGCAGAGCTGTAATGCCAGCTCTTCCGTTTGATATCCTTGTGATCTTGGGCATGTTACCTGAATTTGTGCTTTAGTTTCTTGTTTATGGATAATAACTTCTTCACAGGTGGTGGGTATTGTAGCGATTAAATGAGTGAATGTGTGTAGCATACTAGGCACAGGAGTTGGCACAGAATACATACTGTAAATAATACACAACTGTTGGTAATATTATTATTATTCCAGTAGAGTATGTCTTGGATTGAATGACTAATCATTCTAAAGACATGACTGATTTCTTTATAATATTACCAGTGGATAAATATATAAATAGTACATGAGGTAATTTTTACATTATGACTGATGAATAGACAAGTACTTGAACACTCATGTGCAAAATACTGCACCAGTCACTTGAACTTTCTGACTATAAGTCTCAAGATAATACCCTCATATTCTATGTATTTGCATAGTACTTTACATTTTGCATGCCAGCTTAACCTGTATTTTCCCAATGTAATACCCAAAGCAATCCTGATAGGTAGTCATTATTCCAACTTTAATAGTTGAAGAAGCTGGGGCTTAGAAAAGGTGAAGCGACTTAGTTGATTTCATACTCAGTGGAATAGAAGAAAGAGAAAGGTGACTTAACTAAATGAACAAATTAGTGTGGTACCAAAAACTGCATTCTTTTGTTTTTTCCCTTCCAACTTTGCCTTGTCCAGGGCCATTTGAATTAGAAGAGGGAGATAATATGTCAGTTGAATAGCTACCTCAGAATTATCCTGAGATTATTAGTTTAATCAGATCATGCATGGTATAAAAAGTTAACATAAGCCTGTATAGATTATTAGTTGATTTATTTTGCTTGTTGTGATGTTTCTGTTTATAGTGTTTATCATTCTGTTTCTTGGTTAAATATATCCACAGAAATGGGCTGAGAATATGTAATATATGCTGACTGCCTTAAAATCAGATTCTTTGAAGTGCTGTTCATCACTTGACTTACTCAGAAAATTACACAATTCTTTGAAAGAACATTGCATGTCACCATCACTGTCAGTGGGGAGAGATAGTGAGGTTGGGAATGAGTGACTCCCAAGATAGGGGTTCATTGGAAGGCACTTGTCTCCTGGGCAGAGTCAGATGTAGCATATGTCATTAGGTGTTCATTGTTCATGTTCTAACATGTAGATTCTGCTTTCACTGTTGCACATTATTGGCTTTACTTCCAGTTTCTTCTCCAATTAGGAAACTAGAGGACATGACATGACATTCATTTTATTGTTAAGTAGTCTGGGACAAAAATGTATGATGATAAACTATCAGCTCTATTTTTTAAAGATTTTTTTATTTATATATTTTTGGAGAGGGAGAGAAACATTGATCGGTTGCCTCTTGTACATGGTCCAACCAGGTACCAAAGCCCCTACCCAGGCATGTGCCCTGACCAGTAATCTAATTGGTGGAACAGTTAGGTTTGCAGGACCATGCCCAACCAAGCCACACTGGTCAGAGTAGAGTATCAGGTTATTTTGACAAGTACTTTTGGTGTGCATCAATGATCTGTATTTGTAATGGGAATTATATTTTGGTGTTTGTAACCAGAGTGATAGGGGGAAGTAGGTAGGTAGCATGTTCTTTGCCCCTTGGGTCTCTACATTTTCAGATTTTTTTTAGCCCTTCAGCTCAGCATGATTTGCCTGACAATGTCTCTCTTCCTTTCTACCCAACTTTAACTATAAATTTAGGACTATAAATCTTATGCAAAGAACCCATCAGAATCCTATACTAAGTACTCATCATTTCTAATCTTCATGAATCTTAGCCACATAAAATTCTGCATTGGTCTTTTATTGAAGGGCTGTTGTGAGGATTGTGGGATGTAGCTATCCTGGTTGAATTTTGGGATGAAATTTCATCTAATGCAATCATGTTTCAAAGATTTCTGTTTTGGCAGGGGAATCTCAAATGCCTGGGATTTCTTAAAAGTCTGACTGCAAACAACTTCTGTTACTGCAATTATTGTGAATAAAAACTTTAAAAATAATCTCATTGTAAGATATTATGTATGTACAGATAGATGTGTATGCTAAGTTTGGATTTTCAAATGTGGGTTGCAATTAATATTTGAAATGTTTTGAAATTTCCAGAGCTAGGTGATTCTATGTCTCCCTCAGTTCTAAAATATTGTGATTTGTATCAGCTCTGGCAATTCATAATAAATATCAATAATAAAACGACTGTTAACTATCACAATGCCAAATTACTTGTCTAAAAAATACAGAAAATAATTTATTTGCAAATTCTCACCTCTTCTACCCCCAAAATGTATCAGTAGGTATTTAAACATTTCAGAGTCTCTAAATAGGAAAGCTTTATCTTTCAAAATGTTTTGGCATTATAGAGATCACGTGTAGGTGAACAGTTTTCTTATTTAAGTTACAGTTAATGTTTTTATGTTGAAATCCTACATGTATGGGTAACAAATCCTTCTGTCTGACTTTCCCAGTCTAAGAAATTAAATTCATTACAGACTGACCAAAACACTATAAACGGGTGTCCAACGGACGGCCTAGGATAGCTGTGAATGCAGCCTAACACAGAATCATTAAGTACTGAAAACATGTTTGTGGTTATCAGTTTTCATTAGTGTTTGTGTATTTAATGTGTGGCCCAAGACAACTCTTCTTCTTCCAGTGTGGCCCAGAGATGCCAAAAGGCTGGACACCCGTGTGTGACTGTAGATTGTTAGTAATAATCCGAATAAGGTTGTTTAAGATAAGGACTTCCCCTCAGAACACCTGGTATGGAAAATGAGGGTTTTTTAAGTACATATAGGTGTATTACAGCCCTAGGGATGTTTTTACTTAGTCCTTCTTATATTACTTAAAAGAATGACTCTGGTTCATCTTTTTTTGTTTTTTAAACATTTACATTATTGAAATGGTTACTACTTGGGTCAAGCCCCAAAGCAACATTTGGTTCTAATAGAGCAGATGTACATTGGTCATTTTTCATGCCTAGCATTTTTGAACAACTTTTATTGAGTGAGCTAGGTGCTGTTAAGTGTAACACAGACCCAGAAGGAACTTCATTAATTAATAGGAAGAACAGTGGGACACTGCTCATCAAAAGCTTCATTGGTGATCTGCATCCAATTCACTAATAATGCTTATAAGTGCCAACATTTAATAGGCGTTTAACATAGTACAGGCACTATGTTAAATCCACTTCATGCATTGTCTCATTTAACCCTTGAGTCTATGATGTATACATAGATACATCCCCATTGTACAGATAACAAAATGAGACCTACAGCAGGGGTCTCCAGCCTGCGGCCCAGGATGGCTATGAATGTCGCCCAACACAAAAGCATGAATTTACTTAAAATATTGCTTTGTGTTATTACTAAGTTTTATACTAAGTTTTATTACTTAGATATGTACATTTTCTATATTAGTGATTACAAACTTGGGGCCTGCTCGACAATTTTAAAAGATTATCGAAAGGGCCACTGCATAATTAGGGTTATTATGTGGGGACTTTTTTGCTTATCTGTGGTGGCAGATATCATGAAAATTATGTGCGGATCTTTGCTTTTGCTCATCAGTTTTCATTAGTGTTTGTGTATTTAATGTGTGGCCCAAGACAGCTCTTCTTCCAGTGTGGCCCAGAGATGCCAAAAGGCTGGACACCCCTGACCTAGAGTTTATATTCCTAATCCAAGTTAAGGAGCAGAGTTGCCCTTGACTCATATCCTTTCTAGCTTCACAGGATTGCCTGTTTATTGTTTCACTTTAGGGTTTTTTTCCCCTCTGATAATGGCATTATGATCTGTACAGCCACCCAATCTGTAGACTTCACTTTAGACATCCATCCATTGCAAGCAGACAGAAAGGGGAACGGGAACCCTTGCATGTTTATGTTAAGAGAGTAGATCTTAAACATTCTCATCACAAGAAAAAAATTTATGTATTATGATGGATGTTAACTAGACTTAACTGTGGTGATTGTTTCACAGTATGTACAAATAGTGAATCATTATGTTGTACACCTGAAACTAATATAATAATATTTATATTTATGCTGTAGAAATTTTTTCTAAAAAAATACTTGGTAAATGACTTGGAAATAAATGCCACACTGGTTTACTTCCTCCCTTTAGTTCCTAATTTTACTCTCTGTGTACTTTGTTGTTACTCTTAAGATAGGTTCCTCAATTATCCTCCTATCAAGTTCATACCTGCTTTTCTGCTCACATCTGCGATAGCAATGGATTACAAAATAGAATTCTTCAAAAGCATTGTTTTAGAAAGTGATCCCTCTCAGGAGAACTCTTAAAGAATGCCTTCCTCTTAAATTCCATTCTGTTCTGTGCTTGCTGGCTTAAGGTTGTGGAAACGGCTATCTCAAAAGGTTTGTAAAATAGTGACTATAGAGACTGAGAGAAGACCTTTCTAGACTAAGAATATAGATTGAAGGGGGTGAAAGTGGAATAAAATTGGCAAGATCCTGAAGTCTATATTTTTCTTTGAAATTTTGCAGCTGACTTAGGACTTAGAATGGTACTAATTCTCTTAGTAAAGGATTTTTCAAGAAGTTAAGTACAGAAGTTTTTTTAACTGGTCAATAATTTAGATAGAAATTTTATATTATTTTTCAGGAGTGAAGTCCTAGATGATCTTTTCCTTTAGGCTGGTACTGTTTTATAAATTAAACCTTAGAATCGTATGTTAGTATTTTTAGAACTCTTTGACCTAATCATGAATATCATGAAAGAATATATTTCTCATGATAAATTGGATGTTTTCTTAAAAAGAGGATTTGTTACATTTTAAATTAACCTATTAGGTATTAATTATTTACTGGAATACCAAGTTTGAGAATAAATAAATTCTCTGTGAAAATAGAGATTAATATTGACTTCAGAGTTAGTTTCTAAACATATTATATGGAAACTTTAGTTGAGTAATACCTAGTTTTTAAAAAGTATTTACAAACTGGAAATGTGCTATTCAAAAATGAATAAATTCAGTACATAGCAACCAGGTTGTTACCTAAATGATGATCTTTCACAAAATTTAGTATTAGACCTACTCCCAATAGTTAAATCAATTAATGGTAACTCGAGTCATTTTGAGAGTTGTACATTATTGTCAGAATTTGAATTTTATTGATAACATTATAAAAAATTGGTATAAGGATATAAGTTTATCTCAGTGACCAATAAAATCTTCAGAGTGTACTTTTTAGTTTTGTTATCACTAGAAGTTTATCTTATTTCCACTTGTGATTTTGTCAAGTAAAAATGTCCTAATTACCCTGGCCGGTGTGGCTCAGTGCATTGAGCCCCAGCCTGCGAACCAAGGGTCGCTGGTTGGCATCCCAGTCAGGGCACATGCCTGGGTTGCGAGCCAGGTCTTTAGTAGTAGGGGGCGCATAAGAGACAACCACACATTGATGTTTTTCTCCCTGTCTTTCTCCTTCCCTTCCTGTCTCTCTAAAAATGAATAAATGTGTCCTAATTATCTTTTTCTAGTTCTCCTTTCCTTTATCTAGGCTGTATAGTTTTATATGACATACTGTTTTAGAAATGAGATTTTTATTTGTAACTTTTTAGTACTACTGTCTTTTCTGTAAAGTGGAATTAAAATTTACAGTAGTTGTTATTGTTCTCCGACTTCTTAGTAATAGGCAGTGTCCAATATTTTGGATGTTTTTGTGTCATTTTAACTTTTCTCCTTTTTCCTAGTGGTAATGAACTAGATTTTTGAGGAAAGAGGTATGAAAGAGCTAAAGCTTCTAACTTTGATTTTACGGTGATGTCCACTACTTAGGTTTTTATTTTAAAACACTTTAATCGCTATGTAATTGAGTACATGTATCTGAATTTTAGAAAGTAAGATACAGTATGTGGTTTTCTTGTGTTCTTTATGCTCTTTCCTTTAAATAATAGACTTGGACTGATGGATTGTTCTTTAAGAGTCGGAATACGTGTAGCCGATAAATCAGACTTTTTACAGTTCTGTTCTTGAGTATACAATTTGACCTTCAGTTTAGCAGATATTTCACTAAGTTGTAGAATACTTTTTTTTTTAAAAGATTTTATTTATTTATTTTCAGAGAGAGGAGAAGGGAGGAGAGAAAGAGCAATGTATGGTTGCCTCTCACATGGCCCTCATTGCATGTGCCCCAACTGGGAATCGAACTGGGACCCTCTGGTTCCCAGCCCGCGCTCAGTCCACTGAGCTACACCAGCCGGGTGCTGTAGAATACTTTTTACTGTATATGAACAAACACATTTTTAATTCTTAACACTGGCTACTTAGAATCAGAAACAGCAATCTTGTTGGCCTTTCTTCTGCTTTATATTAGAAAGCAACATAAGAATGATGAATGCAGAGCAATTAGCCCCAGTTTTCAGTAGTTTTACTTGATATAGTATTTCCTCATCTAACCTTAAAATTCATTTCGGTCATTAGTTTCAACTTTTTCATCACCACCACCACCACCACCGTCTACCCCTCTCTAGGGGGTGGGGGGGGGTGGCAACAAAACCCTGGAAGTGAACAAAAGAAGGCTTCTGGCAAATAAAAATTGATTTACTGTTTTTTTTCTTTACCTTTTGTGTTTTAAGACTACGGGATTCAAAAGTAGGGAAGGAAGTCCCACTTGTCCCCTGGTCCCAGCTGCATGAGAACTTTTAGATGACACGAAGCAGGAAAGAACTAACTAGGAAGACAATTGACTTTTGCGTAACTCAGCCTGGTTGTGTTTCTTTTCTTTCACATCTTTTCTTTCTTTCTTTCTTTCTTTTTTTTTTTTTTTAAAGATTTTATTTATTTTTAGAGAGAGGGGAAGGGAGGGAGAAAAAGAGGGAGAGAAACAGCAATGTATGGTTGCCTCTCACATGGCCCTCACTGGGGACCTGGCCTGCAACCCAGGCATGTGCCCTGACTGGGAATTGAACTGGGACCCTTTGGTTCACAGCCCGCGTTCAATCCACTGAGCTGCACCAGCCAGGACTCACATCTTTTCTTGTATTGGACATAAAAATGCTTAGACCAGATACTGGTGTGGAGATAAGGAAGAAGAGTAGGATTACTCTACTGTAGGGAATATGAGAAATAGCATAGTGACCTCAATTATGTGAAGTTGTAAACAAGCTAGATTTATGATGTCTTCCAGTCAGGAAAACCACTTTTATGCCATGGTAAAACCCTGCCATATTGATTGTTTCTGAAGAGATATGTGTTATAATTTCTAGGGTGTGTGTGTGTAAAAATGGTATTGATACTAAATTTACAGCTAAAGAGTTAGTCTCTACTGACAATTAAAATTACTAGGAATGAAGATCCAACATTTTGAAAATACAAGCTAGTGAGAAAATACTTTGCTCTAGAAAAATTTGCTCTATTTGTAGCACTTCTAGAATATATCCTCAAATAGTAATAAACAACTAGATTCTTATCTCCTGATATTAAAAGATGATAGACAGTAATTCTTACATAAAATGAATTTTGTACACTAATACATAGCTTTGGTATTACTTCATCTTTGTATCAATCCTCTATTTTAAAAAGCAAAACAAAAAGTATTATACTGCAATCAGGAGAAAAAGCATAATATTTATACTTAATTCAGCTTTTTTAAAGTGGAATTGGCACATAAGAAACTTTAAAGACTAACCAGAATAACCATCAAAAACAAGATAATGATCATATCTGTCATCCCCAAAAGTTTTCTCTTCCTTCTTGGTAATTCCTTTTGCCCTTTCCTGTCCCTAAGGCAACCACTAATCTGCTTTCTGTCACTATTGATTAGTTTGCATTGTCTTGAATCATATGTACTCTTGCTTCTCTGGTCTTTCTTCTTTCATGCTTACGTTGATTCATCCATGTCCGTTCTTGTTTCATTGCTGAGTAATATTTCATTGTATGTGTATTCTGCTGTTTGTTGATCCATTCAGCTGTTTGACAGCCCTCTGAGTTTCCATGTTCTGACTATTAGAAATAAAGCTGCTTTATACATTCCTGAACAAGTCTTTGTGTGGACATATACTTTCACACTTCTCTGGAGTAAATACCTAGGAGTGGCTTAGTGGTTATGTTTAACTTAACTGCCAAACTTTTTAAAAATGGTTTTGTCATTTTAAATTCCCAAAGCACTGTATAAGAGTTGTGATTGCTCCACATCCTTGCCAATGTTGATGTGGTTAGTCTTTTTAATTTTAGATTGAGAAAGGGTATCTCATTATAGTTTTAATTGGTGTTTCCTTATTAACTATGTCGAGAATATTTTCAAGTGCTTATTTGCTGTCTGTATACATTTTCTTTTTCTGTATTCATGTTTTCAAAGTCTTTTGAACAGCAGGCTAATTAATTTTGATGATGCCCCAGTTTATTATTTTTTTACACATTTTTGGTGTCATTTAAGAAATCTTTGCCAAATCAAACATTACTAACATTTTCTCAGATATTTACATCCAGGTTTTTAGTCTTACCTCCTAGAGTTAGGTTTTTAGTCTTTTTTGATTTACTATTTGTATACAAATTTGTAAGAGTGATGTAAGTTTTTATTGTTTATGGCTATATAGTATTTCCAGCACCATTTATTGAAAAGATGATTCTTTTCTCATTGAGTTGCCTTCGCATCTTTGTTGAAAATCTGTTAGCTATATATTTGTTCTCTCTTTCTGGACTCCTTTGTTCCATTGATCTACTTATCTTTTTTTTTTTTTTTTCTTAAACATAGGTACTACCGTTTTAACGTAGCTTTATATAATGCCTTGTAATCAGAGTGTACAAGCGTTTTTACTTTGTTTGTTCTCAGAGTTAGTATATTTCGGCAATTCTAGATCCCCTGCATTTCTGTATAAATTTTACAATCACCTAATCAATTTCTACAAAAAAAGCCTGCTGGAATTTTTAGTGGAATGCATTGAATTTATAGATAAATTTAGGAAAAGCTCACATCTTAGCAATATTGGATTCAGTGCTCTAATCCCTGAACATGATACAACTCTCCATTTATTTGTCTTCTCTCAGCAATGTTTTTGGGTTGTCAATGTACTACAAGTCTTATGTGTCTTTTGTAAAATTTATCATAAAGTGCTTAACATTTTTGATGCTATATAAATGTAACTGCTTTAAGTTTCACAATTTCTGGTTCGTCGTAGCTCATTTATAGAAATAGTATAATGCCTTACTCCCTTAAAAATTAGGGACAATGCAAGGATGTTCACATTTACAACTTCTATTTAACACTGTACTGGAAGGGTTAGCCAATGCAATAGCAAGTAAAATAATGATAATAATAATAATAATGATAACTAAAGCATCGAGATTAGAAAAGAAGTAAAACCACCTAATTCACAGACATGACCATCTATGAGAAAAACTCTACAAAAGCTACAGAAGCTGCTAGAATAGCTAAATTTAGCAGGGTTCCAATATACAAAATACATAAAAATCAAAGTTATGCCACATGGGAGATAGCTGACATTCTCAAAATATCCACATAATGAAGTTATTGGTGAACATGAAAAATGTCTTTAAATGGATTTTTTGGCCAACCCAATATTAACTGTGGTATTAGCTATAGTCTGTTTTTCTGTTTTGTTTGATTTTGTTTCGGTAGATTGAGGAGTTCCCTTCTATCCTACTTTGCTAAGAATTTTTATTAAGGAATAGATGTTAGACTTTTTCAGATACATTTTTCCTCCTGCATCTATTAAGGTAATTACATGGTTTTTCATATTTAATGCTGAATTACAGTGGTTATTTTTAGAATTGTAAACCAACTTGGAATCATGAATAAAGCACACTTTTTCATGATGTATTCTTATGGCAGTAATCCATGTTGGATATATTTGGCGGAATTTACCAGTGGAGTCATCTGGGCCTAGAGTTTTCTTTATAGGTGTTGAGTTGGCCAAAAAGTCATTTTATGTTTTTCCCTAAGATAAAATACACTTTTTTTTCCCCCATTTTCCTCAGTAGCTTTATTGATTTGGATATTTTGAGTATGTTGGCTATCTCTATGTGGTATAACATTGATTTTTCTCAACTAATGTCTCAATTTGATTGCTATCGACTTAACTGGTCTACCCCACCTTGGAGCATCATCCAGTGAGAAGGCTCTAGGCCAAAACTTCGCAAACCACTTTTGACACATTCAGTCAGTAAACCACTTTTGACACATTCAGTACCTTCTCCATACACTGCACAAATTTCTGATTGTGTTTCCGTTGCATTTTTACCCTTCTTGAAATAGTGAAATATAATATGCCAAAAATGTTGCATATTTTCCTCCATCTTCAATATTAAAATGGCTATACAAAAATTCACAAATTTTTATGTTTTTTAAATGTATGCTGATATGACAGCTGTCACAATACAGCTTAACAAAATTGTTATGAATGAGGTAAAACACAACTTAGCGCCACTAGAGCCATCTTATGGGGGGAAAAAAACACATGAACTTTTTAGCCAACCCAATAGATTTGTAACTAAAATTAAAATTTCTTTAAAATGTATAGGAATATTTAAAGTATTTGTTTTTAGTGAACTTTGGCAGTTTGTGCCTTCCAAGGAATGTAGGATTCCATTCCATTTCATGAAATAAAGTTCATAATATTCTCAGGTCATATTTTTAGTATCTGTAGAGATGTCACCTCTCTTATTCCTCATTGGTAATTTGTTGTCTTTTTTTTCCGATGAGTTTGGCTTATCAGCAAGCTTTGACTTCACTGATTTTTCTTTGTTCCACTTTTGTGTTTTATTTATTTCTGGTCCCATCTGTACTATTGATTTTCTTTTGCTTATTTTAAGTTTTATTTGTTCTTCTATCTAGTTATGTAAGGTCTAAATTGAGGACATTTTTTGAGAACTTTGATTACCAAGTACAGGCTTTTGGTGCTGTAAATATCTCAAGTATTACTTTAATTACACACCATAAAATTTGGTAATGTTGTGCTTTCATTTTTATTTAGTTCAAAATACTTTCTACTTTTCTCTTTAATTTTTTAACTGATACATTATAGTCATGTGCTGCCTCATGACCAAGATATACTCTGAGAAATGTGTCTAGTAATTTCATCATTATGCAAGCATCATAGAGCGCACTTACACAAACCTATGTGGTATAGCTACTGTACTTGGTATGTACTATACTTTTATACAACTGGCAGCACAGTAGATATGTTTATACCAGCATCACCACAAACAAACAATATGAGTAATATACTGTGCTTCAGTGTTAAGACAGCTGTGATGTCACTAGGAGATACTAATTTTCCTCTCTATTACAGTTTTAAGAGACCAACATTGTATATGTGGCCTGATGTTGACCAAGATGTTGGTATGTGGTATATGACTATATTTAGAATTATGTTGCTTAGTTTCCTTTTCTTTCTGTTTTTTATTTTTTTGTTTTGAATTTTATTGTTTAGTTTCTGAATATGAGGGTTTCCCAGATAACCGTTGTTTTGATATTTAATTTATGTCAGTATTGTTATTAGATGTATAGATATTTTAGAATTAGTTTTTTAAAAAATATATTTTATTGATTAAGGTGTTACAGTTGTCCCATTTTTTTTTTATCCTCTTTCTTCCCCTCTGCCCTGTACCCACCTCCTTCCATCATTCCCCCCAACCTTAGTTCATGTCCATGGGTCAAACATATAAGTTCTTTGGCTTCTCCATTTCCCATACTATTCTTAACCTCCCTCTGTCTATTTTGTACCTACCATTTATGCTTCTTATTCCCTGTGCCTTTCCCCCCATTCTGCCCTCACCCCTCCCTGCTGAGAACCCTCCATGTGATCTCTCTTTTTGTGAATCTGTTCTTGTTCTAGTTGTTTGCTTAGTCTTTTTGTTTGTTTGTTTTTTTTTAGGTTCAGTTGTTGATAGTTGTGAGCTGTCATTTTATTGTTCAGAGTTTTGGTCATCTTCTTTTTCTTAGATAACTTCCTTTAACATTTCATGTAACAAGGGCTTGGCGATGATGATCTCCTTTAACGTGACCTTATCTGGGAAGCACTTTATCTGCCCTTCCATTATAAATGATAGTGTAGGATAGAGCAATAATTTGCTGGATAGAGTAATCTTGGTTGTAGGTCCTTGCCTTTCATGACTTCTTTCCAGCCTCTTCTTTCCTGTAAGGCTTCTTTTGAGAAATCAGCCGATAGTCTTATGGGAATCCTTTTGTAGGCAACTGTCTCCATTTCTCTTGGTGCTTTTAAGATTCTCTCCTTGTCTGTAATCTTGGGTAATGTAACTGTGATGTGCCTTGGTGTGTGCTTCCTTGGGTTATATTTCCTTAGCCAGATTAGGGAAGTTCTCCTTCATTATGTTTTCAAATAAGTTTTCAGTTTCTTGCTCTTCCTTTTCTCCTTCTGGCATCCCTATGATTCGGATATTGGGACATTTAACATTGTCCCAGAGGCTGCTAAGCGTCTCCTCATTTTTTTTTTTTTTTAATTCTTTTTTCTTCATTGTGTTCTGGTTGAATGTTTATTTCTTCCTTCTGTTCCAAACTGTCGATTTGAGACCCAGTGTCCTTCCCTGCACTGTTGGTTCCCTGTATATTTTCCTTTATTTCACTCTTCATAGCCTTCATTTTTTCCTCTATTTTGAGACCATACTGAACCATTTCTGTGAGCATCCTGAGGACCAGTGTTTTGAACTGGGCATCTGATAGATTGGCCAACTCTTCATCACTTAGTGTTTTGGTTTTTTGTTTTTTTGAGTTTTGATCTCTTCTTTCATTTGGGCCTTACTTCTTTGTCTCCGTGGGTCTGTTATGTTGTAAGAGGCAGAGCCTTAGGTATTCGCTGGGCTGGGCAACCCACTTTGCTGCATTGTGGCGCAGTATGTCGGGGAGAGATCCGAGAAGGAACAGTGCCGCTTGTTCAGCTCTCTGCCAGCTTTCAGTCACTTCCGTCACTAACCACAAGCAAATTGGGCCCTTCTGGTGCTGATTCCCAGGTGGGTGGTTTTGTGTACGTTCTAGGACCCTCTGGATCTCTCCAACAAACTGCCCTGTGAGGCTGGGAGATTCTCCTGCTGCCTCAACTCCCACAGGTGTTTTCAGCCAGAGGCTTTATTTCCCTGCCCTGGAACCTGTATTGCGCTATCTGTCTCGCTCTCCAGTTGTTCTTCCTGGTTTTTCCACACACAAGTGTGGGACCGCCCACTCCACCAGCCGCCGCCTTGCCCGACCCAGTCCTCCAGCCGCTGCCTTGCCCTGAGTCCTCTTCACCCCAGCTGCCCATCTCCACCTCTCCTACCAGTCTGGGTGAATGTTTCTGCTTTAGCTTATTGGTTGTCAGACTTCCATACAGTTCAGTTTTCTGGCATTTCTGGTTATTTTTTGTTTTTAAATTTGTTGTTCTTCTTTTGGTTGTGCGAGGAGGCAAACTGAATCTACCTATACTTCAGGTTGGCCCAAAGTCTCTAGAAGTAGTTCTGGATGGAGCCCTTTGTTATTATGAAATGACCTTTATCCCTGGTAATTTTATTGCTCTGATATCTACTTCATCATGTATTAATATAGCCACTCCCTTTTTTTTTTACTGGGGATAGCCTGGCACACATTTTTACATTTGTGTGTGTGTGTATTTGAAATGGGTTTCTAATATATATTTTATTTAAGCTATATATAGTTGGGTTTGGGGTTTTGTTTTTCTAATCAGATATCTAATATTCTTTTTTTTTTTAAGATTTCTTTATTTATTTTTAGAGAGAGGAGAAGGGAGGGAGAAAGATCAATGTATGGTTGCCTCTCACATGGCCCTCACTGGGGACCTGGCCTGCAACCCAGGCATGTGCCCCGACTGGGAATTGAACCAGGACCTTTTGGTTCCCAGCCCGTGCTCAGTCCACTGAGCCACACCAGCCGGGCCAAATATCTAATATTCTAATCAAGTATTCTAATCTTGGTGTTTAAACTGTGATGGTAAGACTGTTTACATTTAGTGTGATTATTGGTATGACTGGTTCTAAATCTACTTGTCTTGCTACTTGTTTTCTATTTTCCCCCATTCATTCTTTGTTTTCCCTCTTTTGCCTTTTTTTGGATTTTTCTTTTACCCCCATATATGTCCTTCTTAACTTCTTAGCTATAACTCTTTGGTTGTTTTAGTTGTGGCTTTTCTATACATCTTTAACTTATCACAGTTTACCTTCAGGTGATAGTGTATTTCTTTACATGTAGCACAAGAATCTTGTAGTAGTATGCTATACCTTTCACTGAACTAGCCTTTGTGCTTTTATTGGTATATATTTACTTCTACATATGTTGTAATCTCCCACAAGTTAATTTTTGCTTTGCGTAGCCAATTACCTTTTAAAGGGATTTCAAAATATAATGAAAATTCTTTTCTATTTTCCCATATATTTACCATTTTTGTTGCTCTTCATTCCTCTTTGTAGATCCAGATTTCCATGTGATAATATTTTCCTTCTGCCTAAAAGACTTCCTTTAACATTTCTCATAGTGCAAGTCTACTGGTGGTTGATTTTTTGTTTTGTTTTAGTTTTTATGTCTTACAAATTTAATTTTGCCTTCAGTTAACAGATTTATTAAGATACAATTCACATATTATATGGTACATACATATTTAGAATGTGTAATTTAGTGTTTTTTTGTATGTTCACAGAAGTTTATGAACACAACCCAATATATAATTTTTTTCTTTCATGGTTTATTTTTAATCTAAGGAAACCTGGAGCATAAAGATTTTCTTTTATTTTTTTTTAGAAGGTTTTCTTTTAAAAATTTTTACTTTTATTTTTATTTTTATCCTTACCTGAGGACATGCTTAGGGAGAGAGAAAGAAGGAGAAATACACCAAGGTGAGAGAGAAACACAGATTGGTTCCTTCTTGTAGGCAACCTGACCAGGGATTGAACTTGCAATCCAGGTATGTTCCCTGACTGGAAATCGAAAACGCAACCCTTTGGTTTACTAGATGATACTCCAAATATCTGAGCCACACTGGTCAGGGCTTAGAAGTTTTCTAAGTTTGAGGTGTTACAATTATATGTATGATCTATTTTGAGTTAATCATTATTTTGCAGATAATAGGAATGGATTGAGGTTATTAATTCTTACATATGTATATTCTGATTTGTTGAAAATTATTTTTTATCTATCCAATGACATTGGAATTTTTGTTGAAAATCAAATGACTATATATGTGGGCATGTTTCTGGACTGTTGTTCCATTGAGTCTCTGTGTCTGCCCTTTGGCGGCTGCCAAAACCACGTTGTCATTGACTACTATAAGTAGTCAACATAAATCATGAATTCAGATAGCACCAGTCCTTCAACTTGGTATTTTTAAAAATTGCGTTTGACTACATTAGGTTCTCTAATTTTTCATGTAAATATTAGAGTCAGCTTGTCAATTTCTATGAAACTTGTTGGGATTTGAATGGGATTGCAATAAATCTATAGATCAGAACTGTTTGGTAGCAATATAACTTTCTGTAATGATGGTTATGTTTTGTATCTGTACTGTTCAATATATGGTAGTTACTAACAACATTTATTTGACTATTGACTACTTAAAATGTGGATAGTGAGACTGGAAATGAATTTTAAATTTTATTTGATTTCATTTTGGTTTTTTTGAGAATTGATTTCTTAACAGTAGAGTCTTCCAATCCTCAAACATTGTATATCTTTATATATGCTATTTTAAATTCTCCTGTATTTGTTAACTGTGGTGTTAGAATGTCGAAAAGGTTTAATCTTCTGGACATACTTCCCTGAGTTATAATTTGAACTTTGGCAAAGTCAGTCCTTCCTTCCTCCACCCTACCTTCCTCCTCTTTTCCTGCCTACCTTCCTTTCTCACTCTGGGATATGTTTGTTGATTAGAGAGGGGGAGAGAGAGAAACATCGGTGTGAAACAGAAATATCTATCAGCTGCTTCCTGTATGCACCCCTACCTGGAATAGAACCTGTTGTGTGTGTGTATGTGTGTGTGTACACAGGACTCAGTCCTACCAACTGAGTCACCCTGCCAGGGCAAAAGTTCTTAAGTCCTTTCCTTTGTTTTTTTAATAGTCTCTTATATTTTCTATTCTTCATCTTTTAGTTGTGTCTTTGGTTCTGGATGCAAAAGGTCTATAGTATATGCCCATCTTGCTTTTCTTTGTATGGTTAAAACTATCAGGCAATGTTAAGATTTTTCAAATGGGGCCTTTAAAGCTGCTTCTTTTTCTGAAGTGGAGACCCTCCATTTCACCTTGACTCTCATTCCTCCTTTTCCTGGCAACTAGCTATTCATTCTATTTGAAGAATTTTTGGATACCATCAGTACGTCTCCATATTCAAGAGACTGAGCTTTGCACTCTTTAAGTGGTGATAGTGGGTAAAGATGAAATCTTGCTCCCAAAAGAGTGAACTATAAGGAGAATGGCAGTTTATTGTGATAATTCTTTCCACTAACTAAACACTCAGGTATCCTGTGAGATGTACTTTATGTGTCAAGATGCTAAGAACACAGGATCGTGATTTGAAATTGCTTGATGAACGTGGAATTTTCTTTTTGAAGATTATATTTTTTTATTTTTAGGGAGAGGGCAAGGGAGGGAGAAAGAGAGTGAGAGAAGCACCAGTGTGTGATTGCCTTTCATGCACCCCCTACTAGAGATATGGACCAATACCCAGGCATGTACTGTGACTGGAAGTTGAGTCTGCGGCCTTTTGGTTCACAAGCTGGCCCTCAGTCCACTGAACCACACCAGCCAGGGCTAAACCTGGAATTTTTAATGAAAGATGTGCCTGTTGGTGTGTCTTACAGTCTTGAATACTCCATCCATATCACAGCACAGAAAATACTTTTCTGATTGATGAGATTGTTCTTTTGTTCTGTGAAAATGTATAATCCACCTCCAGAGATTGTTTTATGTGACTTCATATAGAAGTTTTAAGTGCTGAGTCTCTATTCTACTTCTTTTCCTCTGTTGACTGATTTTAATAACAGCTTTTGTTAGGTTTTTTTTTTTTTTTTTTAGGGAAAGGTTTGTGCCTCATAAAAATAATAATATATTGCAAGACTTCAACATAATTTAGCCACCCATGTTGTAGTATATGTGTATTCCAAAGAAGTAGTAGGGCATACATAATATGTTTGGGGTTTTTTAATTCTTGAAATAATTGTAGATTCATACATGAGAAATACTGCAAGGAAATCTCATATACCCTTTATCCTGTTTTTCCTAATGGTAATTTCTTACCTTAGCTGTAGTGCAATATCACACCCAGTAAATTGACACTGATACAATCTACAGACTCATTCAGATTTCTCTCCTTTTACTTGGACCTGTGTGTGGAGTTGTGAGGGCAGTGGTGGAGAATATGAGAATATACACTGGCATTTACATAATGTTATCTATCACATGTGTGGTTTGTAATGCCATCACAGTCAAGATTTAGAAGAGTCCCATCACAAAAATTCCTCTTGATACTGTTTTATAGCCACAGCACCTCCCCATCCACCAGCTTCCTTGGAAACTACAAAATTTTTTCCATCTCTATAATTTCTTCATTTCAAGAATGTTGTGTAAATGGAATCAGATATATAACCTTTTGAGATTTTTTTCACTCATCATAATTCCTTTGAAATCCATTCAAATTGTGTGTATGAACTGTTCATTCCTTTTTATTATTGCTTAGTGATTGGTATCCCATGGTATGGACATAGTACACTTTTAACATTCACCCATAAAAGGACACTTGGTTCATTTCCGGGTTTTGGCTGTGAATGAATAAAGGTTCTATAAACACTTGTGTACAGATTTTTGTGTGAATACAAGGTGGAGCAAAAGTAGGTTTATCATTGTTCATATAGAAAATGATACAATAGTTAAATAATACAAGAATAAACTCTGTTTTGCGTACTCACAACTATAAACCTACTGTTGTCCAAACCTATATATGAGTTTTATTTCTCTAGGATACATGCCCAAGAGTATAGTTACTGGGTAGTGTGTTGAGACTGGAATATGGGTGCCATGTTAGAAATTTCTAAACAACATTACTTAACATGGGAAACTGTGACCATCTCTAGTTCCCTTTAATCCTAAGAGTTTAAGTTCGAAAACGCAACTGTTTATTGGTAAATAAAGAATAAGACATAAAAATATTTCGAAAACAGTTAACTTCAATATTAAAAATTTCAAGAGAGTTGGGTTGTTTTTCACTTCTAACAGTTTTCTTACATTATAATTTCCTTTACAATTCACCTATCAAATAAATGTGTGAGTTTTTGAACTTATATGGTTGTACAGCTATCACCATAGCCCAATTTGAGAACACTTAGAGCACTTCAAAAAATTCCTTTGTGCCTGTTTGCAGTCAGTCCTCATTTTCCATATCCAGAAATTTCATGTCAGTGGGATCATTCAGTACATAGTCTTCTGTGCAGGCTTCTTTCAGTCAGCATACTGTTCTGATGTCTGTCTACCTTGTTACATTACTGCAATTCACCTGGCATAGGTAAACTACTTTTTCTGTATTTACCAGTTAATGCATTAGGATTGTTCCAATTTGTGTGTGTACATGCATTGTTATTTCTCTGTAGGACCTTAGGAGTAGATTGCTGACTTAACGTGGTAGTCGTATATTTAACCCTTTAAGAAAATGTCAAACTGTTTCCAAGTGGTTGTGGTATTTTATATTAACCACTAGCAATATGTGAGAGTTCCAGTTCCCCCCACGTTATCACTAACACTTGGTATTGCCTTTTTGATAAAGCCTTGTTAGTGGGTATATGTTGGTACTTCACTGTAGTTTTTTTTTTAATTATATTTTATTGATTATACTCTTACAGTTGTCCTGATTTTTTCCTCCTTTGCCCCCCTAAACCCAGTACCACCCACTCCCTTAGGCATTCCCCCACATCATTTTTCATGTCCACGGGTCATGTGTGTAAGTTCTTTGGCTCCTCCATTTCCTATACTGTACTTTACATCCCTATGGCTATTGTGTAACTACCTATTTGTATTTATTAGTCTCCTCGCCTCTTCACCCGTATTCCTACACCCCCCTCCCATTTTAGCAACCATCAAAACGCTCTCTGTATCCATGATTCTGTGTCTGTTCTTATCTGCTTAGTTTGTTTATTAGATTCAAGTATTGCTAGATATGTGTGTATTGTTCACAGTTGTGATATTATTTGAGTCCCTTTAACATATCATATAATAATGGTTTGGTGATGATGAACTCCTTAGTTTTTTCTTGTCTTGGAAGCTCTTTATCTGCCCTATGATTCTACGTGATAGCTTTGCTGGGTAGAGCAATGTTGGCTGTAGGTCTCTGCTCTTCATGACTTTGAATATTTCTTGCCAATCCCTTCTAGCCTGCAAAGGTTCTTTTAGGAAATCAGCTGACAGTCCTATGGGAACTTCCCTGTAGGTAACTCTAACTTTTCTCTTGCTGCTTTTAAGATTCTCTTTTACCTTTGGCATTTTAATCATGATATGTCTTGATGTGGTCCTCTTTGGGTCCAACTTGTTTAGCGCACTCTGTGTTTCCTGGACTTGTATGTATATTTTCCTCACCAAATTAGGGAAGTTTTCTTTCATTATTTTTTCAAATAGATTTCTAATTTCTTGCTCTTTTTATTCTCCTTCTGATATCCCTATCATGTGAACGTTGGACCTCCTGAAGTTGTCCCAGAGGCTGCTTATACTGTCCTCTATCTTTTGGATTCTTTTTTCTTCTTCTTGTTCTGATTGGTTGTTATTTGCTTCCTTATGTTCCAAATCATTGATTTGATTCTCGGCCTCATCCACTTGACTGTTGTTTCCCTGTAAATTGTTCTTTATTTCAGTTATTTATTTACTGTTCTTTATTTACTGCTATTGAGGTCCTCATTATGTTCCTTGAGCATCCTTATAACCAGTGTTTCGAACTCTGCATCTGATAGATTGCTTATCTCCATTTCACTTAGCTCTGGTTTTGGTTTTGATCTGTTCTTTCATTTGTGCCTTGTTTCTTCGTCTCCTCATTTTGGAAACCTCCCTGTGTTTGTTTCTATGTATTAGGTAGAGCTGCTTTGTCTCAGTGCCTCAGTCGTGTGACCTAATGTAGTAGGTGTCCTGTAGGATCCAGTGGTATGGCCTCCCCTATCACCCATACTGGGTAGTTGATGTGTGCCCTTTGTGTGGGCTGAGTACACTCTCCTCTTGTAGTTGAGCCTTGGTAGTTGTTGGCAGATCAATGGGAAGGATTTACCCAGGGCAGTCAGCAGCAAGAATTGACTGACCACCAACCTCTGCCCTCCATGGACAATCAGCTCTAAAGGGACAGAGTGGTGCTCTGATATGATCTGTAGCTGTCCACTGGGTGGGTTGGCCCTGGGGTTTCCTGGGTGGTGTAGGCCATGGTCAGGGTTTTGCCTGGGGCCATTCTGGCTGGAATAAAGCAATCTGAGATGGCTGCTACTTGTTCTGGGCTTGGAGACTTCCCAGGTAAAGCCAAGCTGTGAATCTCGGCTGGTTGCTGCAAGTGCTGGGCCTGGGGTTTACTGAGGCCAGCTGTGCTTGTTTGAGAGGATTTAGAAAGTTGTGAAACCTGAGTTAGACCAGCCTGTCATACGGAAAAGCAGTTTGGGTGGGGCAGAGTCTCTACAGATCTCCACTGGCAGGTCAAACATTGTTAGCCAGGTGATGGAGTCTTAGTATCAGTTCTGTGGGAGAAGGGTTTAGAAAAGGGACAGAGGCCTCTGCTCACCTTGATGTCTGACACACAATTCCTCCCTGTGTGCCTTTCAAGCTGTTAACCTGGTGCTGGAGCTCAAAGCAAGTGAATCTGAGTAGGTGAGTCCAGGTGTGGGGTCTTTAAGAGGAACTGCTTGGGGCTCCAGCAGTATTCCACCAACTCAGTCCCTGCTGGGTTTTACAGCCAAAAGTTGTGGGGACTTAAATTCCTGACACTGGAACCCTGGGCTGGTGGGCCTGGTATGGGGTGTGATTCTTTGCTCCCGAGATACCCCTCCTGAATTTTTATCCACCACATGTGGGTGAGGGACCAGCCCATTCTATGTCTGCGCCCTCCTACCAGTCTGGGGGATGTCATTTCTCTAATTCTGCAGTTGTCAGATTTCCATTCAACTGGATTTCTGACGGTTCTGAGTGATGGTTGTTTTATATTTTAGTTGTAATTATGACGTGATTGTGCGAAGAAGAGAGCCATGTCTGCCTACAGTGCCATCTTAACTGGAAGTCTACCTCATTGTAGTTTTAATTTGCATTTCTCAAAGAGCTAATGATGAACCTCTCTTGTACTCATTTTTAAAGTTGCCTTATAAGCCTTTTTAGAATTGTAAGAGTTCTTACTATATTCTGGTTATGTGCCTTTTTATTTTCTCACTGTTGTTTTTTGCAGGGAAATGTGTTTAATTTTGATGAACTTCAGTTTATCCTATTTTTTCCTTATAGAAGACATTTTTTAAGAAGACAGTTTTACCAGTGAAAGAATAATATGTATGCGTTATGAGCTGACTTTATTACTCTTTATAAAACATTATTGGGTTTCTGTCAAGATTGTTTCCTTGTGTTTTAGTTTTCTTCCCCTCTCCCCCAAAAGAAAAGAACAGGTACTGGTATCTATATTTTTGCCCCATACCTCTTGAATGTATTATAAACCTGTGTTTGGTTTTGTCATATTACTTCTTATTGAAAAAGCAAGAAATATTTTCACCTTAGACCTGTTAAGGAATTTTCTTGAAGAGAAGATAATAACCCCCCACTTTTGTGTGTTTGTCAAATTTTTGTCATTTTTTTCCTCCCTTCATGCCTATATACATCAATTTTTTTCTTCATTTGCCATTGGTTCAAGTGGTGTGATAAATTATCAAAGTGCAAGCTAGATCTTGAGTAGATTCTTTTTTTTTTTTGTAAAGGAGGAACTTTGATAAAGGAAGAAATGCAAACCATGCACTTAATTGTAGTTAGATTTCTTACCCAGTCATCTTAACACATTGCGTACTGCATAGAAATCTCTAAGACATACACCAGGGACCGCACATTTTGGGGCAAACTTGAAGACGAAGACTATTTGAATGACCAAAATACAATGTAACTGCAATGCTTTATGGGTTTGTGCAATTACATAGTTTTTCGTAGATTGACCTGCACGGTTTCCACCAATGAGATCGCTTCATTCGATGTGGACAAGACAGTGTGTTGACATCTAAGGTCCATAACAGATGGCTTGTGAAACACGAGAAACCTCGTGAGCAGTCCTTAAGTTGTTAATATGCAAAAGACAACACAATGATAATCCTTACTTGAAAGTGAACTCTCTCAGGTGGATTTGACAATGAGGATGGAAGTTAGGGAGATTGAGTGTGTTTTCCATATGCTTAGCCGTGCTTTGCATCACTTTCCAGACTCTCCCCTGTGCAGAACAGTCTTGGCTTTGGGGCACTGTGTAGATATGTATAGACTGCAAGCCTTGTAAGTGACTGACAACGAAGATCAGAAACCAGAGGGGCCTGAGATCACCTCTCAGAACACAATTGCATGAACTAAGTAGTGCACGCTTGCTAGTTTCTATGTATATTGTGTCCTGCAAAAGCTACAAATTTTTCTTGCTAAGAAGTAAAAGGACATAGCTAAACTTGGTAATAAGATTGGGGGAGGATAAGATAAGAGGAATTTAGGTGTTGCTTCACTGAAAATCTTCTATTTGAGAGAATTCTGTGAGGCAAAGTGTAGCATCTGGCATGTTGCTGGAGTAACATAAGCTCTCGTGGAAGATTACATCCATCAGAATTAGCTGTGCCTTTTTGCAAGTTGTCTTGTTTGTTTTATTTGTACACAATTATGTAGAGAATTTTAAAGGTGGAATGCCTGCTTATGTAGACATTTAACTTTATAGTTTTTTTAAACAGCATAGCCAATGCACAGAAGTGAAAAAATGGGAAGCTGTTGTAATATGTATGCTATAATCTTTTAAATATTTACTATCTTTGAGTTTGTTGGAAAGGATTTCAAGTAAGTTTTCAGAAAGCCTTCTGTGGCAATGGGTCCTACTTGGGTGTTAACCACAAGCTTTCTTTTAGGGTGCAATTAGCAAAGCAGCATCTAGCTGTATAGGTAGTCTAATCTGGTCCTCTTACCAGCCACACTTTACTATTTGTTGCTATTTGTTGGTCTACAATTTGTCATCTGGGCTAAAGTTGATTGGTTTCTCATTTTTAAAAAAATATAGACTGCATTTGGTTTGCATTCTCGGGTGTCTTTATATCTTGAAGTTTCTGAATAGATCATGGCAAAACTTAATAACTACTATTAAAACCTGTAGCACAATGAAAATAAGTTACTTTGGCTTAAGCCAAGTAAATTCAAACTTTGCTTATAAACCTTCTGATGCAGCAAAGATGTTAATTAAAGTTAAATTTGTGAAATGTCGTCTTCTAGAAACCTCAAAGATGGAATTTGTATTTTAAAATTTAATTTTTTAAAAATTGGCATAGCACTGATCAGTGTGGCTGGGTTGGTTGGGTGTCATCATGCCAAGTGAAAGGTCACTGGTTCAATTTCTGGTCAGAGCACATGCCTAGGTTGTGGGTTGGGTCTTGTATGAGAGGCAAACTGATCAGTGTTTCTCTCTCACATTGTTTCCCTCTCTTTCTCCTTCCTTTCCCCATCTGTGCAGATGGATAAATAAAATCTTTAAAAATTAAAACAGAATTGGTTTTCTGTAAGTTAGATGTTCTTAGCAAATTAGAGTCTTATAGTATGTACTTTTCAGACTATAAGACACACCCCCCAATTTGGGGGTGGGGAATAGGGTGCGTCTTATAGTCCAAATGTACCTTACCTGACTCGTGGGGAGGAGGGAGTGGAGTCGCTGCCGCAGTAAGTTGGCGGCGGCAGGAATGGACGAAGCTGTGGGCCCTGGGAGGAGGGGGTGTCCCGGTGGTGCTAAGCAAGGAAGGCAGGAGTGAATTCCCGCTGCAGCATAGTGTACCTTCCGACTGCTAGGGAGGAAGGTACAGGCTGTGCGGGCACATATAAGGAGAAGAAAGCCTGCGGCGCCCATACGTGCCTCCATCACGTGACTGCTGTGTCCCCATTAACATTAACATAGGCAAAGTCCGCTGCAGGGTTACCTGTCAATGTTGCCCTGCAGCTGTGGCAAAACTACAACTCCCATCATGCTTGGACAGGTTGGGATGATGGGAGCTGTAATTTGGCAAGAGTTGCAGAGCCACACAGGTTGTGCAAAACTGCTGTCCCCACACAAGAGTGTTGCGCAACCTGTGGCCCTCCAGCAGCAGATCCCCCCATAACAGTGTCAGCAGCAGATCCCCCTGTAACAATGTCGACAGTAGATCTCCCCATAACAGTGTGAGCAGCAGATCCCCTATAACAGTGTCAGCAGCAGTTCCCCCATACATAACAGCGCGTCATCCCGATGTTCTCAGCTACGGTGCCCCCGTAACTATGAAGGACACAGTGCTGATAGTTCTGTCATTACTGTATTTTGTTGTAGAAAGATACGATAGTGTACCGTAGTCTCCTGCTGAATCTCCCATAATTGTGGAACAATGTCAAAGCAGAAAAGGATTTCATATTAAATCCCTTTTAAACTGGAGGTAGTGAAGCACGCTAAAGAACATGAGAACAGAGCAGCGGAGAGACACTTTGAGCCACCTCCAACTGAAAAAATGATATGGGAATGGAGGAAACCGGAGGATCAACTGCAAAAAACGGACACAACGAAACAATGTTTTCATGGGCATGCTGCAAAATGGCCACAGTTAGAAGTGGCTGTGAAAGAGTGGCTCACACATCACAGGAACAGTGGCTTTTCAGTATCTACAGAAATGATCATATATGAAGCCAAACGTCTTGTAGTAGAGAAAGGCATTGAGGACTTCACTGGATCACTATCATGGTGCCACGGATTATGAAGAGATGTGGCCTTGCTATGCGCACCAAAGCTGCTGGTAGGATTGCACAAAAAATGCCTTTAGAATATGAATCCAAGATTGTGTCTTTTCACAAATTTGTACTGAATGCAAGAAAGAAAAATGGATTTGAAATAAGCCAGATTGGGAACATGGATGAAGTCCCATTAACCTTTGATGTGCCATCAAACAAGACAGTTGATGTGAAAGGTGCCAAAACCACAACCATGAAAACCTCAGGGCGTGATAAAACCCATTACACGGTTGTGTTGTCCTACTGTGCAGATGGCACTGAACTGCTACCAATGCTGATTTTCAATGAAAAAAACAGCCAGAAGAGGCAGAGGAGGAGTTATTGTTCTTGTTCATGACAAAGGATGGATGGACGAAAATGGCATGAAAATATGGATAGAAAAATTGTGGTCCAAACATCCTGGAGGGCTTCTGAAAAAACCTGCTCTACTAGTGCATGACCGGTTTAGGGCATATATCGCTGAAACCACAAAAAAGAGATTTAAAGAAGAGAAACCCATCTAGCCATGATTCCTGGGGGGCTTACCAGCCACTTGCAACCTTTGGATGTTTCCATCAACAAGCTATTTGAAGTTTTCATGAGAGAAAAGTTGAACAAATGGATGGCTGCTGGAAATCATGATCTGACACCAGCTGGACAAATGAAGAGGCCCACTATTACCCAAGTTTGTGAGTGAGTAAACACTTCATGGTAGTCAGTTAAGAATGAAACTGTTGTGAGGTCCTTCAAAAAATGTGGCATTGGCAATGAGTTAGACGGCTCTGAAGATGACATCCTCTATGAACTAAGTGAAGACAGTGATTCTGAGGAACTGAGCTTCGTAAATGTGGAGAGTAGTGAAGAAAATTCTTGGGGTTCCCTGATGATTAGAGGAGTTTCTGTACCTAAAGCTTATAGTCAGTAGTAATGGTTGTTAGTGCTGCTGTTGAATTGTTCACATTTATGTTGGTGAAATATGATGTTATTTCTGTTATTAAATATTTTACCCCATTTTTTGCTTCAAAATTTTTTTTCCTACTTTCCTCTGAAATCTAGGTGCATCTTATGGTACGATGTGTCTTATAGTCCTAAAAATACGGTATTTCTCCTATATAACCAGTTTCTCGATGGCTAGAACAGGGATGTCAAACTCATTTTCACTGGGGGCCACTTCAGCCTAATGGTTGCCTTCAAAGGGCCGATTGTAATTTCAGCTCCTTAACAGTTAAGGAATAGTTACATTTATACCGTCCTAAAATTATTTTGGCCCTTTGAAGACAACCACAAGGCTGATGTGGCCCCCAGTAAAGATGAATTTGACACCCCTAGACTAGCACATCAACATCAATAATACAGTAAACAAATTTGAAAGTATTTCAGACTTTTAAAAGTTGACATGGAAATAGAAGCAGATGAGCCTAGTTATTATAATGCACGGTCAAGTGAGTATGAATGCTAACTTTAGGAAGAATTATAAAGTAATGCTTTTTCTTCTCCATCATTGCAATTGCTATTATTACTGCATTATAAATCCCTTTTGTTTTGAAGTAGAGTTTGTTGGTTGAAAAGAGGACAAGTAGTGAACTGAAAGGGAGAGTGTCTGGAAAATCTTGAGCTCAGTGCTGCCTCTGCCTGAGCACCATATGTGACTCTGGGCAAGTCACCTAAACCTTCTCTGGCTTTTGTTTTCTGATCTGTACAATGAACAGCTTATACTTATTAGATCTCAGCAGGATTGTAATTTTTTTTAATGAAGTTGTGTTTTAAATAATTATACTTTCTGAGATACTTAGTAATTATTTGCAAATATTTTACAGACTGGAAAATAACGTACCTTACTGATTATTCCCTTTTCACCTCTGAGAGAACAATGTAGCAGCAATGGAAATCATTTACTAGTTTTCATATAAGAGCACAAACCTCAGGCTGAGTTATCTATACTGTCAACGCGTGGGTATTGGCACCAGTTCAACTCCAACATGAATCCACACTTTGGGATGTGGAAAAGAAGGAAACTTTATTCAGTACAAACACCTTAATTGTGATACAACACAGGTGTGGGACAGCTCAATTCTGAGACAGCAAGACTATGGAACAGCGTGACGTTGAGGTGGCCCTAGAGCTAGACAGCTTTGCTTTGCTCCTTTTTTGCTCAGCTGCCAGGGAAATGCAGTCCTCAATCTTAGATAGAAAGGGAAAGAAAATGCCTTCTCCAAGCCAGAGGGGAGCTGACTTACATGGAGAAAAGTCCCTGCTCCTGGTCCTTGAATGGTCCATCCTTATGTAAATCAGTACTCCAAATCTTCACGGTTTGGTGCAGAAATCCTGATTGGTTAGTGAAGATGCTAATGGGGATATAGCTGTGCATCTCCGATTGGACAGGGAAAGTCTTTAGTTCTATTGGTTGAAATAGGATTCCAGGAACTGTTTTAATGGGTTGGCTCAGACAGCAGGAACACAGTGCAGGCAGGCAGTTCAGCGCAGGCTTCTTCCTGAAGTGCAGTTTGCGAAGGAGGTCCCCAGTTTAGCAGTGGCTGCTAGGCTCTATTTATAAATTTGAGCCCAGTTAGCCACCAGAGGCCTTCTCAACAGATGTATTCATTCTTGGGGTCAGTAATATGTACTGTGTTCTAACTGCAAAGACAGAGTTCTTAAACCAGGAGCCTTTCTTAACTGGTTTTGAGATCATTGAGTGCTGCTGTAAGACTTCCATTGGAGATGGTGAATCACCTTCTCCCCTCTTCATTTATAATTATACTGGTTATGTATATCCTTGGAAGAATCGAGAAAATAATCAGTGATCTCATTTTTTGTGTTGTGTGGTTCAGGTTGAGAAACACTGTGGACCTAGAAGAATACAGTGATATAATCCATTATTATGTGAATTTACAAATGCAAAACAAATCTGGCAATAAAGATGTTCTTTGTGCTTGACACATCACCTTTCGCCCCATATACTTTTTGTTTTCCTATAAACCCAGATACTTAGTGAACACCTACAGTCCTCATTATCACTGATAATGGTGTGCTTTGCTCAAGTCTTTTGGAGTTCCCCATACTTACTTGCCTCTCCCCTTACATATATTTTCCTCTCTGGGGATATTCCTTTTTTGTTCACCTGAGTATCTGATTGAAGACTCCCTGGTCATTTGTTTATTCATCTCTTAGAGCAAAGTTGGCATTCCCCCTTTTGTACCACAATACCTAGTATCTTAACCAGCATCTTTCACTTTTAAAATTTTATCACCACTGCTAACCTTATCCACCCGCTGAGGGCAGAGACCGTTAGACTTGTCTCTACTTTATATATGTCGGTTGAATATTGAATAATTCATTTATACTCTCATTGTGTAATGGTAGGCATTTACAGTAAGGTTTTCCACTAATAACAGCAGTAGTGTATCTTGGCAGCAGATAGCAGAGCACCTTGGTCTATGTGGATATAAAAATATAGTCTTGGCTTTATGAACAGAACACTCAAATGAGCTGAACCAATAACTGCTACTACTGGCATAATGGCATTAAAACGTGTCCCGAGTGCTGTACAACTGTAATCACCAAATACAAGTATGTAATTAGTGGTAGAGTCAGTGAGGTCTTTTAAAAATGGATGAATGGATTTAGAATAGATAAGGTGGATAGCTAGAGAGAGCTTCAAAGAAGGTATGTACCCAAAAGACGTAAATGAGATTGCCTTTGTTGTCGTTAGTTAGAAAATACCATCTCTGGGTCTCTCATAGTTTTCTTATTTGGGAAATTATTGTTTTAAGAGAATAGCTTAAGTATGTATGAGCAGCTGGAAAGGAGAAAGCAACAATATAGAACTGCAAAGTGCAGGGAAACCAAACAAATTCTAGGTTTCTAGTTACCACTTCTTTTGTCAGTCAGACGTTTTAGTAAATAATAGTGGATATTTACTAAATATTTCTTGATTGAGCTAAAGATTGAGACTTCAGGATATAATTAACAAGAAAGACATTATATGTTGAATTGTCGGGGGCAGAAAGAGTAGCGCAGCTAAAGGTACTTCTGGAGAACTTCTAGAAGCACCACTGATACTTGGGAATGGATTGTGAAGTTGAGAACCCAGATCTGGCCCATAGTGCATATTGGAACTCGTGCCAATACTTTTGAGGAAGGGAGTGGTATAATTAATTAGTAGCAGTGGAAGAGTAAATTTTCCCATGTTTTGTGATAAACTAAGTAAAGGACATTAAGTTTTCTAATTCCTTGTGCCAGCCTTCTTTGTAATATCATTTATTTCTGAAATGCCTTATATCATCTTGTCAGATTCCTCAGTAACTGGAGATTTGAATTACATAGATTTCTATAATAATCAAGAAGTGTTCAGCTATTCTGTAGGAGTTGTAATGATTTATTGCAGTAAACTGCCATTTATCCTTTGCCTTTTTATTCACCAATTCATTGAATAAACTATTTAGCTTGCATCAGATACTATGTTTTTCACTTGCGTGCTCTGAATATTTTGTGTTGCTTATAGGTCATAATCTCCAAAAGGGAATTGTAATATCTTTCATTTGTTTAGTATTGGTCTTAGTCCAGTGTAAACAGGCTCACTACTTTAAACAAAGTTTTAGTAAAAAGTAATAATTTAGTTTAATGTTTTCTGTATGTTCTAAGTGCCTTCAATTGGTGAAATACTAAAGGTAGAGGACATGGTTTGGGAAGCATTAAATTACTGAGTTTATAGAAATAACTTTTAAATATCAAAGAGAAATATGTTTGAAAAAGATGCCTGATGTATGGTAAAGTAATTCTGCATTATTTTTTCATTCCTAAGATTTCTATTATGTTAATTTTTAAACACAAAGGACATAATGTCGCCTTAGGCTGATGATGGAATAGAACTCATTTCCAAGAATGTAGCCATTGTTAAAAGGACTGGATGACATCTTTAAGTCGTTTTTCCCCATAGTGTAACTATGTTTTGAGAAGGATATAAAAATCTGAGTGAAATGTGTTTTAAATTATATCATCAAAAGGTGGAATGGAATCTTCTTCTTGGATTGGATTTAAAGATAAAATTTCATGTACATTTGAAAGTTAAAGAAGCTTAGAGTTGAAAGGCATTTGCTGAGCACACATTATTTTTTATTTCTTTCATTCATTCAAGACTCTCCTTCAAGATACTTTATATTAAACTGACAATTCTACATGTGTTACATAGTTAAGGCACAATGCCAAGTATTCGACCTTTTAGCTAACAGGAAGTAAATGCAGTAAGAAGCCCCGTAATCCATTCTCGCATCAGCTCTATACTCTGGTCAGTGGAACTAGGGAGAGATTGTGGGCATCAAGTGGGGTGGGTAATGAAAGGCACTTCTGCCATTGGTATGAGACTTTTTAAATGGCCAGTGACTTCAGATAATTAATGGTGCCTGAATGGTGTGATTTACAACTGGTCAAGTTTCATTTTAGAACTGAAAGTTCTTAGAGCTAATTTTTCTATCAGTTATAGTTATTCTCAGGATGGGTTTAGTTTTAAAATGGAGACAGTGAAAATTTCATTTTATCTTTTGTTAAAATCTCTTTTATGCTTTGCACATTGACGTAATACAGAAGAGATGTACACAGATAATCCAAAGTAGCCAGTAAATATCAAATTTAATTTGGAATAATAATAAACATTATCTCTGTATATAAACAGTGGTAGGGGTAGAATCCTATTATTGCAGATGTCACTTTAAGGTCGTTGATATTAATTCAGCGCCATCAGGAATCCGCAATTTGGAATGCAGTGAAGAAGGAAGCTTTATTCAGTGCAAATAGCACACTGTGAAAATAGAATTTAGGAGGCTCTGGGGCCAGGCATTCCTGTTTTGGGTAGACAGCCCTGCTCTGCACTGGACTGCTCCAGTGAAACATCTAGGGCAGGGGTGTCAAACTCATTTTCACAGATGGCCACACCAGCCTTGAGTTTGCCTTCAAAGGGCCAAATGTAATTTTAGGACTATATAAATATAACTTACTCCTTAACAGTTAAATGACAGCTCTGCGCTACCCCTGGGTAGAAATAAGGTGCCGGGCTGGATAAAATAAAGTGGAGGGCCAGATTTGGCCTATGGGCCTTGTGTTTGTCACCAGCAATCTGGGGAAACAGTCTTCACTCTTCTGTGGATATGGAAAGTGTAGAATCAGGGAGCTAACTCATATAAAGAGAAGTTTCTGCCTGTGATTCCTCATTAGTCTGCCCTGATGCAAATTAGGACTCCAAATTCTCAAAGTCTGATTGATCCAAAATGCACTGTCTTGATTGGTCAGAATGGAGCTGCTCTGATTGGTCAGTGAAGAAGTTGATGGGAATATAGTTGTGCAGCTCTGATTGGATGGGGAAAGCCTCCATCCTGTTGGTTGCAGTAGGACTCCAGGAACTACTTTGAAAAGGATGGCTCAGGTCAGCAGGAGCATACTGCAGACAGGCAATTCAGTGTAGGCTTTTCTCTCAAGCACTGTTTACAGGAGAGACCCCTATTTATAGAAATGGCTGTTAGGCTTTTTAGGAAAAATTGAGTCCACTTAGCCACAAGGAGCCCTCTTTGGTAGGTATCTTCTTTCTCAGGGGCCCATACATGAAATATTGACTAGCATTTTTCTTGTGTAACAAACTACTAGTTATAACCAAAGTCTGTCTACTTATATTCAGGCAATTTTGATAGCTTAGGAGTTGAGTTATAACTTACTTGCTTATAATTTCAGAAGCCATTTTCAGTGCACCCCTTTCCTCTAGTTTTCTGAGATACTGCGGGTTAGTGTTCTAAGTTTGTCAAAGTTTTTTGCCTGGGACACAAGTGAACATGAGTCAAGTACTTCTCTTTTTCTGCTGGTGGTAGGGGTGAGCTTCTTTCTCTCTTGGACAGAAGTCAACCGCCTTATGGATTTTACCCCTCTTCCACAAACTAGAGTTTTGACTAGAGTGTTCAAGACTGATCTGCTTACTCACTGCCACCGTGGTTTTATTATCCCAGCTAAGCACCTCAGTCTACCCGTATTCCATGTTTTTATTGCAATTTGCTTACTTGAAAGGCTGAAGAAAGAATGAGTATTCTCCCTGGGACTTAGCTACTCAGATGTGTTTGGGGACCGCAGCAGTTGGGATGCACAGGGGTGGGGGTGTAGTATAGGAGGTGGATTGTCTATGTTTAAGGAAGGGTTAAAAGAAGTGCACAGCTATTTCTGAGGAGAACTTTCACTAAGACAAATGGTCCTTTACCCAGACTTCACATTAGAGTCTCTTGGGGAGCCATTTAAAATAACTTTCTCCTAGGTGAGCTTCATGTCAGACCCATTAAATGCATAACACTGTTGGTGGGGCCAGAGCATCATTGTTCTTTGAGGGCTCCCTGGTTGACTCTAATATTCAGTCAGATTTGAACATCACTGATCTGAGGGTAGGCATGGATGAGAATCAACAATATGTAGGATTGTCTACCAAGGTGCTATTTCTCTAGCAGCTTGTGTGTATTTTGTTTAGCATTTTATCACATTCCTAATGATGTATATAACTTTTCATTAAGCAAATGAGTGTTAAGTTTCCAACTATATAGTACTGTAGTAGACAGTATATGGGATTTATAGTGGCTGAATACATGATCCCTAAGTAATAATGCTGATCTAGCCTCCTTCTTGCCCTTCCTACCACAGGCCCATTTTCCATGTTTACCCTACCTGCGACTGCCAGTCCTCAACTCTTCCCTCCCTCCATACCTGGTTAAACTCCTCACCCCAAAGCCACTTTTTTGAACATATTCCTGAGGTTGCTGTTCTTTACAACACTTCCTCAGTTCTCAGTTGTAATTTTCTGTTTGTGTCTGTATGATTTTTTTTATTTTTTTATTTTTAATTTTTTTTTCTGCTTTGTCTTCCTATTTAGACCAAGCTCTTAAAGAGCAGGGATTGCGTGTTTTTATACACCTTGTATTTCTAGCATCTAGCATAGTGCATAAGATACAGTATATGTTGAATGAATGAATGAAAAAATAATGCAAGGTACTGGATAAGAATTACATTACTTATATGTGTTTATAGAACCAACTAAATAGTAGAGCTCATAGGAATTTAAAGAGTTCTGAGGCTGTAGATAGCATGTTGGACAGGAGCAGTCAGGAATGTCTTTGAAATAGATAATGGAAGTAAGGGAGCAAGGGGAATTGTTAGGTTCAGGGCTGAGGGAAGTCAGTAGCCAGACCTGTTTGTTTAGGGCAGCAATTTTCAACCAGTGTGCCATAAGAATTTTTAAAACATGTAATACCTGACTATTTAGTCAAGGGCAGTGATGTCTTTTTCCCTTAGATTGCCCCCCACCCCCCAAAAAAGATAACAGCCAACACAATAGCCGTCTAGTGTGAATGAAGCAAAATTATGCCTGGTTTTTTTTTTTGTAATCTGACAAAAAGTATATTTTTTGGGGGTGCTACAGAATCTTAGTAATTAGTTTATGTGTGCCATGGGATGAAAAAGGTTGAAAGTCACTGGTTTAGGGTATAGTTATCAGGCTGGGAAAAGGCAGGCATTAGATTAGTGTTACATTGTGGACTTCAGGTTTTTACTTCATATATATTTGAAAGACATTAAAGATCTTAGAGGAAGGATCAAAATAGTATTTTTAAAAGATGAATTTGCCAAAGTGGAAAAGTCAAAAGGAACTGGAGTGTAATTTTGTTTGAGGGTTCTAGAGCCCCATTTGTGCTCTATCATGTTCTCTGTTTGGAAGGGAGAGCGTTTGTACTGGGTTCTTGTTATCCTTGAGCTTTGCAGGATAGACAGGAAGGAGTCAGTGCAACAAACCTGTGGAAGAGGAATAAAGAGTGGTTGCTTTTTTAAGGAATTGTTATTAAATGGTAGCAAAATTTGACTTAAGTAGTGTGACTTCTGGGTGGATTTATTTTTTTAAGAGATGGGGATAATCCATACCTTTTTAAATTCAGACTTGACAGGCAAACCAATTCTTTGATGCTTCTAATAGCAAGTGAATCTTAGGACAAATTTCTAATACTTAGGAATGTATTTTCACATATCTCTGAATACCTTAGGATATTTACCTGAATTTTATAAGGAAGGCAGTGTTACAAAATTAAAAAAGCAAGCCTACTGTACCGAGGAGTTAGACACTAACATTAAACCTTTGGCAAATCACTGTCTGGATTTCGTATTTGTCATCTGTAAAACAGAAGAAATTAGACTAAATATTTTCTAAGTGGGAAGATCCAACAGAATAGAGTCTGGACTTCACAGCTGAAAAGAAAACATTTCGTTACACATAAACCAAGGAAAAAAAGATGATTATAGTTGGCTTTTTTTTCCCATTACTTATTTCCATTTTGAATTGTCCAGGGAATAGAATGCATTGGGATTTATCATTGTTCTTTGCTAGTGACTGGCCTTGCAGGAAGCCTAAGCCTATTTGGTGGTTAAGGACACAAGAAAGCATTGGCAAAGCCAGAATATTCATGGTAGCACCCTGAACACTGTTCTGTAATCCTGGTGGGTACCTCTTCTGAAAATTTTCTAGGTATACATCACTTTATGTGGCCTGTCACGCAGAACTATAGGGGGTCAGTTTAATACTTGTGCTGAGGTAGCTGTCTACATAATGAAAAGAAAATGAAAAAGAAACTGCCTGCAGCTGCCAGTGCTGTTCACTCCACAAAGCAGTGGATGGCCCGGTTTTAAGTGCCTTAATAGTTGCCATGCTTTAGCGTTTACCTACTACACATCTACTTGCTAGTAACTAGGACCTCATTAGAAAACAACTCCTTTAACTGATTCTTTACCCCAAAATTGCCCCCCCCAAAATACTGATATTAAAGGAAGGTTAGAGAGACTACTTAGTCCATTATTGTTCCTAAACTCTCTTCTTTCAGGATCAAGAGGCTCCAGAGGCTCTACAGGCTGTTATCCAGTGGTTCTCAGAAGTACCCAGGGGCCCTGGGAACCTGAGCCAGAGTTCAAATTAACTATAGCAGCAATTTTCACCTGGTGTGCAATGGCAGGTACATGGGTGTACCACAAGAATTTTTAAAACTGCAGTGTCTGACTATTTAGTTATGGGCACTGTCCTCTTTTCCCTTAGATTGTCAAATTAAAAAATGATGGCAGCCAACACAACAACCATCCCATGTGAATGAATCAAAATTACACCTTTTTCTGTCATTGGCAAAAAGTACATTTTTGGATTGCCACAGAATTTTAGTAATTTAGAATTTTATGTGTGCCACGAGATAAAAAGGGTTGAAAATTGCTGAACTATAGCAACAATGTTGTATATTCCTTTTCCCTAGTCTTAATTTTCTGTATTTTTCATGAGCATTGATTTTTTACATAAATATTTAAGATTAAAAATTTTGCAAACAATCTCACCCTTTGTGGAACACAATGAAAAGAGAATAACATAACAGTTATATATTTTTAAGTACCAAACCAGCTCATGAAATATTAATTTAATGTCCACTTTTTACTTTGAAACATTTAGTCCTTTCCTATTCTTTTCTTCAATCCCATTAAAGTAATATATGGAATAGTTTTATTCGCAAGAAGATGATTAGCCACGGCACAGCACTAAATTTATTAAATAAATTTAAGAAGATGTAAGTTTGCTTAGAATATTGCGTATACCTAAGGCACTTAATATTTTCAGTTTTACTTAAGTATGTATATTCACAACTTCTAAAATATTGAAGACTTTAAACACTACAGTTGTCCCTCTCTATATAGTGGTTCACTTATTGCGGCTTCACTGTATTGCGGGTTTTTAAAAAAAAATATATCTAATTCTGTATTGCGGAGTTTTTGCTGTATTGCAGGATTTTGCAGTCTATAGGTATTTATGTAATATTTATGATTTTAATTGTTTTTTCCTAAAAAATTTAAAACTATAAAAAATATAAAATATGTTAATTCAAACACATTAAAAGAATATTGAATAGAAATGAAATACAGAATGTATTTCATAAGTGGATGAATACCATACTGTACACAGTGGAAATGCAGTACGGCACTACTGCTCATGCTAGTTTGCCAACATGAGATTGTACAGAGCACATTATTGGCTGATGGAATGGAGGGTGACCAACCACAGCACTGTGTTCTGTATCCTGGGCGCTGATTGGCTCAGCTACCGTAGCATCGATCTGTTTGCTCTCCCACACTGTGCTATAAGTTCAGCATCTCTCCTTGTCCGCTTCACATCGACATCTGATTGCTGCGCGTAGTGTTGCTCTGCGGTGTTGTTTTTGTGAGATTTTCACAAAAGTTTGAATTTATTTCAAGCCCTATGATGACACCCAAATGTTCTGTGCCTTCTAAGGCTTCTGGCAATGAACCGAAGCGCCAGAGGAATATGCTTACCATCAAAGAAAAGGTGGAACTTCTTGACATGTTAAAGGAAGGCAAAAGCTACGTGGCTGTAGGCTGCCATTACGGGATCAACGAATCTACTGTTCACTACATAAAGAAAGATGAGAAGAATATTAGGTGGTCTACAGCAACAATGACTTTTAACAAGACTGCAAAAAGGGTGGTCACTTCCCACAATAAGGCCATTGTGAGGATGGAGTCTGCATTGGCCCTGTGGATAAATGACTGCAGGAAGAAGAATACCTCGCTGGATACCAACACCGTCCAGACAAAGGCCAAGAAACTTTATGATAGTTTTGCGGAAAGCACGGATGATCACGACAAAGATGAGGATGAAGACACAGAAGCAGGACCGTCGAGTGCTTTTCCCACCAGACGAACCCCATTCAGTGCCAGCAGGGGCTGGTTTGACAAATTTCAGAGACGCTTTGGGCTCAAGAGTGTTTCTCTGCATGGAGAAGCTGCCTCTGAGGATGTCCACTCACAACCGTTGACAGACGAAGACCTGACGGAGATGACGAAGTCAGCAAGTGAAGAAGAGGATGAGGAACAAGATGAACTGTGGATTAGAGAAGAGGAGGTTGGCCTAACATTTCATCATCTTGCAAACCATGGTCAGAATGGCCAAAGAATTTCAGCGAGTGGCTGAAGAATGGGACCCCCCAGATGCTTCATTCGTTGCACTTCGTAAATACAATCGAGAGTGACATGTCAGTTTATAAAAGCTTTCTCACTCAGAAGAAAAAGCAGCACCAGCAACTTCCCATAACTGTGTTCATCACTGGGACAAAGAGATCAGTTATGCTTATGCCTTTAATGGAAATAGAAGTTACATCCCAGGGCAAAGATACTGCACTACCTGATGAAGCCCCTGATGAAGTGGTGCCTTCAGAAGAGCTGTAATGCTCTCCTTGGCTGTGCAGTACATTCATCTCATCGTCATCACCTTTATCGCCATCAGTACTGCACAGCTACATAATTCATGACCTTCATCATTCAAGTGGTAGTATACTTCACTGGTGAGTACCCATATAGAATTTTATATGTTGTTAAAATTACGTAGGTTTAAGAGTGTAGAAAGTGTTCAAGAGCATATGAAGTGTTTTTATAAGAATGTGGGAAAGGTTAATAAGAGAGTGGGAACGGTTTATAGGAGTGTGGGAAGGGTTTATAAAGCCTTAAAATACATATAAATAATAATATATATATACCGCCGCTGCTTTGTGGATTTTCACCTATTGCGGGGGTCTCTGGAACATAACTCCCGTGATAGTTGAGAGATCACTGTACTTGGATTCAAACTGAATCCTAACCTGTCACTGGATACCAAGATAGGATAATGAGGGCTTTACTAAATGCTCTCCACCACCAAGGAGACCATGTAGCCAGGTGAGTTGCAAGACTTTATAATTTCATAGTGAGTATCCAGCTATTCATTTGTGGCAGATGGAGCTTAATTCCATTTTTTTTCCAATGAGGATTTTCAGGGTCATCGATTGGCTCACCAGACTGATTTTAAGTGTTTTCAATGATACTTTCACTTAAAAGAGAACATTCAACAAGAAGCTTTTATCAGGTGGAAAAATAATTCTGAGAAGATTAATGGGTCTATAATTTTAGGGACAAAATACTGTCTTAAAGCAAATTAACCAAGGAGATCGCCATTCCCTTTAGAAAACATTTCACTGGCTTCTTAGAAAGAGAATTTTCCTAATATGAGAACCTAAGGAAATGGAGTATTTTCCAGACCTTAATTTCTTTTCATTTCCTAGCCTCCTTTTTAGTATAAGAGCAGTTCTTACCTACCAAGTAATGTCAGCTAAGTAAATGTCATTAAATTATTTTAGGCTTTTTCATATTTGTTTTAGGTGTAAGTCATGGGTTTTTGTCACTCAGGGGAATCAGATTCAATTTTTAGCTCCATCATGTGGAATCTGTATCCCGAGAACACAAATGACTAGGCAAAGGTTGAGCAGCTAGTCAGAGGGACTGCACATTGGAGGTTTCCTGTCATATCGTTATGAGGGCCTAATTAATGATTAACCTCCTTCCAACCATCTGTTGGTCCAAATAAGTTGTATTTACAGAACTGCATGTACTTAAAAAATAATACTAAATTAGGAAACCTTTAACTTGTGGAATTTTAAAGGCAGAGGAAAGTGATAATGACAAGAGTTGAAGGTGAATTGCATGATTCCTTGCTGTATTGAGTAATCAGTATGTCATGTTTGCTGCTCAAACCCCTGACTTGTTTATAATAAATTAAGTTGCTGGAACATTACCACCATCACCATCTTGCCCCTAGTATTCTGACTGAAACAAATTTGGATTTCTTCCAGTTTGCCAGCAATGTGTCTTTGTTATTAAGACTGTT
>PVJI01009394.1:0-65484 GCA_004026765.1 Micronycteris hirsuta | reverse complement strand
ATATATATATAATCTGTCCAGAATGTATCCTACCATGTAATATGAAAAATAGAGACTTTTCTCTATTTTGAGGAAGATACAAAGTGCAAGAAACATTGTACACAGGACAATGACACCTCAGTTCCCTTCAGAGTTGGCACCTGGGAACCTCACACAGTTCTCCCAATCGCCATCATCTGTCCCATTGTATTTTCCTGAATCTCATTTAGGGTCTGAAAGCTCTTCCCTTCCAAAGATAATTTTAGTTTTGGGAAAAGTGAGAAGTTGCAGGACACCAAATCTGGGCTATATGGGAGCTGAGTCATCTGGGTGATTTGATGTTTCACCAAAAAACTCTACATGAGACGTGATGCATGAGTGGGTGCATTGTTGTGATAAAGCTGCCAATCACCAGTTGCCCATAGCTGTGGCCTTCTGAATCATCAAATGGTTTCCTCAGATGAATGTTCAAGTTTAATGCACAGTTTGATGCAGACTCATTACTTTATTTGCTCAGTCATTTTGAATGCTACGGCCACACAGTACACATGCTCAGTCAATGACGTCTCCCAACCCCACTGACTGCTACAGTGAAGTTGCCATTGTTCCTGCATGTGCATTCCAGTCCACTCCCCTTGGAGAGTGTTGTGGAAATCATTTTCATTGTCTTAATGATGGCTGGACTTTTTACAGACAGACCATATCATTTACATATATACAGAGAGAGCACACATATACTATATACATATCCATATATCTATGCATCTTTTGTATATGCATGTAATATTTTACACTGCATTTGAGTACAAATTCTGATACATTAGTTTGTATATACATGTAGACATTTATATATACATACGTGTACTTATACATGCCATATTTTGTTTATGCTAAATTAATGAAATAGTTTTAAGTTATTGTCTGCTGGCATGTAAAATGCATGCAAATATTCTTTAACTGCATTGGCAGCTCTGGAAGTTATAATTGGTTAGCATGTGTGAAAGAGGTGTGAGTTGATACATGAAGACTTGGTCAACGCAAATTTTGCAAGCTGTACATAAATTTTGTAGAACTAATGAGTTTTGAAAACCATTTCCAAGACTGTTTATGTCTCATGTGGAAATCTAAATGGGATCTTACAGGAACTGGATTAAAGAATTTAGCTCTTGTCAAATATTGCTGGCCTCTGCTTTTTAATTTTTCTTTCCCTCTTGCCTTTAATACATGCTTAGCCTTAGTAGACCAAAAGTAGAACTCACTAGCTAATATTTTTTCCTATTGTGCAAAGGGATTCTTTAATGCTTACATGGTTATTTGAGTTTGGCTATAGAATGCTGTGCATTGCAGTTTTGCTTTGAAATGAATAATCTTCTTTGTTTGTTTCAAGGTAAACAATTTTCTGCAGTGTTTTTGTTGCACAGTGTTAGAAATCGTTCTATTGCTTAGATGTAGAAGGGGATTTTTTTTTTTTTTTTGATCACTGCTGTGAACAACTAGCTGTTTGATCAGCAATGCTTCCTTTTTTTTTTCCTTCCTCTCTTTTGTATTGGTCTTAGTCCCTGTCTTTCTCTATGACACATCAGGATATGACTAGCTGGTACCACTCACAGTGGAAGCAATTTAATCTTTGTTAGAAAAGCACCCTGTTTCTCAGAAGTCACATAAACATCTTAGGAAGAAAGGTTGATTAAATTGTTTTTGCCAGCAGTTATACTTATCTGACTACATACTTTCTTTGTGCAGGATTTGGACATTTTTTCCCTTTTCACTTTAGAGGGTATAATCAGGCTCAATTTCTCCCTGTATGTGCATGCTTTGTTCTTTGAACATTTTCCACAGAAAGAGTGAATTTCAGTTGTTCTGGGCTTATCTTTCCATAGGAAAACGTAGTTATTGTTCAGCATTTTAAGAAGCAGAGATAATACCCTACCTTTAAACTTCCATTTGGAGCTTAGTCTTCTGGCCAGCGAATAAAATGATCGTATTTCATAAATGGCATTTCATCTCATTGTCGGCATCATTTCTTCCATCAAAGTGGTCCTTATACATATTAAAACTGGGTGAAGGATGTGGTAAGAGATTGGTATGAACTAGCTGAAAAATGATGTAATCCCCTGCTGAGAGCCTGGTCTAATTTACTCTACTTTTTCTTATAACTTGAGAGAAAACTGATAATAGATGGTTTCTAGGACTGAGTTTAAAGACGATTAAGGAGAACAATGGGTGTTCTCTAAATACAAAGCAGGGATCAAAGTAGAGGCATACAAAATATTTCATATTTTAATAAAAGGTTGAAGCAGGAAAAATAATAAAAGAAATTCTTATTGAAATACTTTGTGAAAATAGATGCATTTTAGTGAAGCTATATGAATGAGTAATTTGGAACAAATTATCTTTCTCTGATTAAGTGTTAAATACTTATATGTATTCATAGATATTTTGTGTACAATATTATAGAACTCATAAATTAATTTATATATTTGTGTTTAGAAATAGTTCGGCAAAATATAATGGTACTTTAAAAATATATATGCAAAAGTATGAGCATTGAAAGTCAGATGCTAACTTACTTAGAAACCAAATGTAAAAAGAAATCTGCTAAATATATTATTTGAAAATAAAGAAAATATTAAATGGTTTCATAATATTTGAATTACTGACAAATAAAGGAAATGAAACCTTATATAAAATAAGAAAATAATGCATCATTATAAAAAATTCATGAATTTTCTTGTTGGTTGATACCACTAATAGGATTAGGAAAAACTCAATGATAAAACTTTGCAATAGGGTTCATTGAAGGAAGCATTATTGATATACAATTGATATTTAATGCTGATCATTAAAAATAATTAAACATTTATAATGAGAATATTTGTTATACATGTGTGCAAAAATGTTACTCCATTTTTTCTATTTAATGTTCAATACACTTAAGATTCTCTGTTTCATGTGCTTTCTCCCAGGTATAAAGCAGTCGACTTGAAATACACACTTGATCCTTGTCTCAGCCAAAGCATGCTCATTTTCTTTGCTTTGCGCAGATGTCTATAATATTCCTTTAGACAAACGTTTCCTGTCAAGATGACAGCTCTGTGTTCCTTCTGTGAAAATGCTTAGAACAAAATGAATCCTATTTTACTTCTCTGGAACCCCGTGAGGTTATTTCTGTTCTTCTCCCATCTTGTATTTCCCACAGGTTATTTATGATATTTAAACTATATTTTTGCATACTTTTTTTCAGACATTATTTTTATAAGTTCAGCTTTCTCCCATGCCTCTCCATTACTGGGTTAGTACTTGTTTTAATTGCCTATATTCATGAAACACCAGCCACTTTTATTCAATAACTTGTTGGTAATATGCTTTTGCAAAGTATAAGAACACTATAGATTTTTATTAGCTGTAGTTACAAATTAGCTATAATTTATTAATTTTATTAGCTATAGCTCATGGAGCTAATTTATAAGAACCTTCATGAGACATCAATATCATTTTTCACTTTCAATACTCTTAGGAAAAATATTTTTTTGCCTGTAATATCAGTAGATGAAATAGAGCTTTCAACCTTACCTCCTCCTCTACCAAATATCTAGTTGTTGCTTTAGGTTATGTCACTTTATTTTTGATAACTCTTCTGGAAGTTCAGACACAAAGCTAGGAGGAATATTAAAAATCCTGGGGCAGTGATTCTTTTTTTTTTTTAAGATTTTATTTTTATTTTTAGAGAGAGGGGAAGGGAGGGAGAAAGAGAGGGAGAGAAACAGAGAAACAGCAGTGTATGGTTGCCTCTCACATGGCCCTCACGGGGACCCGGCCCGCAACCCAGGCATGTACCCTGACTGGGAATCAAATCGGGACCCTCTGGTTCCCAGCCCACGCTCAATCCACTGAGCTACACCGGCCAGGGCGAATATTAAAAATCCTGGGGCAGTGATTCTTTAATCTGTTACATATTTCCACGGATGGGGGTCATTGAAAGAATGTGCAGAAAAGAATTTCTCATTGTAACCAAATTAGCAAAGTCTGTTACTGGGGGCTATGGTATAAATTTAGCTTGTTACGCAGTAAACCACTTCTAATAATATTCATTAGACTGGGGATTTTAGGCAATGTATGAAACTATGTTTTCACTAATGTGTGCCTGAGAGATAAATAACACCAAGTCTTTAATCTTAAGGGAATTATAATTTTCATTATTAGTCATTCAAGATTTATAAAGGCCATCCATTTTTGTTAACTAATCTTTTTTTTGTTTTGTTTTGTTTTGAAGTAATTGTAACCTCACATGCAGTTTTAGGATATAAGACAGAGAGATTTCACATACCCTCTATCTGGTTTACTCTAACGGTAAAATCTTGTAAACTTTTATTATGATGTCATAACCAGATATTGGCATTGATGCAGTCAAGATAGACATTTCCACTCTATAAAGATCCCTCTTGTTACTCTTTTGTAGCCAAAATCACACCCTAGATTTAACCATTGTCAATTGCTATTCTGTTCTGCAGCTCTATAAATTTTCGTTTCTAAATTTTTTTATTCAATTTATATAAACTAAAAAGAGAAACAACATATCTCCTACTGCCACACCCTAACCTCTTGCAATCACCAGTATGTTTTCTGTATGAGACTGTTTTCGGTTTTGCAGACTTCATATATTTAGAGAGATCATATGGTGTTTTTCTTTCTCTATCTGACTGAATTTCACTTAGCCTAATGCCCTGAGGTCCACCCATGTCACAAATGGCAAGATTTCATTTTTTATGGCTGAATAAGACTTATATGTGTATCGCAACTCCTTTAAAATGTTAAATAAATAAATTCCTACCTTGTGAGATAACTTTTTAAATAAATTCATGAGATAACTTCTAGAATGGCTTTTTTCACTTAGCATAATTCTTTGCAAATGTATCCAGGTTGCTACATTAAATAAGTTTTCAATTTTTTCTGGCATAAATACCCAGGGGTGTAATTACCGGCTCATACGATAGTTGCATGATTAAATTTTAAGCATCTGCCAAACCGTTTTTGGGAATGACTGTAACATTTCGTATGACTGCTAGTAATGGACGGGTGATGTACTTCCTCTGCACCCCTACCAGCACTTGGTGTTTTCATGGGTGTCTACGTCAGCCAGCCTGATAAACAGAGGTGGAGAAATCGTAGACGTTCAGTCGTGAGGATACAGGCCACAGAGTTTATCCTTGTATTATTATTTATTAATTTTTGTATTATTTTTCCATACAAAAAACTGTAACGCTAACTTGCCCTGCCAGATGCACAGTCATATCTCATTGCGGTTTTAATTTGGATTTCTGTGGTAGCCAATAATGTTAAATATATTTGTAGGTGCTTATTTGCCATCTGCATATCTTCATTGAAATATCTCCTTATGGCTCTTGTCTTTTATCTAATTAAATTATCATTTATCTTCTTTACATAATCTAGTTCTCTGTTGGGAATGTGATTTGGAAATATTTCCTCCTTCTCTGTAGCTTGTCTTTTCATCCTCTTCACAGGGTCTTTTGTGGAACAAAACGTTTATTTTTTCATTTTTATTGACTTTATTGAAGCAACACTGGCTAATAAAATTATACATGTTTCAGGTGCAAAATTCTACAGAACGTTATCTGTATCCTATATTGTGTGTTCACCGCTGCAAGTGAAATCTCCATCATGGATTGTTTTAAATTTGATGAAATATAACTTACTAATTTTTTCTCATATGGATAAATATTTGGTGTTAAATCTAAGAGCACTTTACCTAGCCCTAGATTGCAATGATATTCCACTACATTCTTTCTAAAATTTTATAGCTTTCTGAGTTACATTTTGTGTTAACTTTTGTATGAGATCAAGGTTCATTTTTTTTTTACCTAAGGAAGTAAAAATGACTAAATGCCATTTGTTAAAAATGCTTTTCTTTCTCTATCGAATTAATGTTTCACTTTAGTTAAAAACTGCATTGGGCGTATTTCTATGAATCTTATCTCTAGGTTTCCTCACCAGTGCTGTTGGTCCATGTCTGTCTTTCAGCCGTGCCGCACAGTATTGAGTATTGGAGCTGCAAGTTCGAAATGAGGCATACTCTTTCCTTATTATTTTTTACAAAATTGTTTTAACTTTCTTAGTTCATTTACCTTTTTCCATATATGTTATAAAATGTTTCTATACTCACTAATAATATTTCAGGGATTTTGATAGAAATTTTGTGAAATGTGTATATCAATTTGTAGAGATTTAGCATCCTTACTTTGTTGAGTTTCCAATCTTTGAAAACACAATGTGCCTTTCTACTTATTTAGGTTAGTTTTTATTTATTTCATCAATATTTTGTAGTTTTTAGCATAAAAGTCCTGTATATGTTTTGTTAGGTATATATATATATATACAGGTATATATATATGTGTATATATGTACATATACATATATGTATGTATATGTGTTAGGTATGCATATACGTGTGTGTATATATACACCTAACATTTATATCTCTATATATAAAATTATATTGTATGTATATATACACACACACATATACATATATGTACACAATATAATATATATCTTTTTAAAGCTTTAATTGGCATTGAATTTTAATTTTGGTGCTCCTATCTGGAATGCTGGCATATAACTTATTTTTATGCTGTCCTTGTATCCTGCAATATTGCTGAACTCAGTTATTAGTTCCAGGAATTTTTTTCACAGGTTTCTTAGAAATTTCTACAAGACAATTATGTCATATACAAATATGTCCTTTTGAAAAGTAACCCATATAGTTTTTTCAATTAAAGTTGGCATTTAATATTTTATATTAGTTTCAGGTAAACGACATAGTTGTTAAGACATTTATATAATTTACAAAGTACTCCCTCCAATAATTCCAGTACTCACCTAGCATCATGTATGGTTACTACAGTATTATTGACTGTATTCCTTAGGTTGTATTTTACATCCAGTAATGATTTTGAAACTACCAATTTGTACATCTTAATACTTTCACCTTCTTCACCCAGTCCCCGGCGCCCCCTCCCATCTGGCAGCCGTCAGTTTTCTTCTCTGTATTTATGAATTTGTTTCTGTTTTGTTTGTTCATTTATTTTGTTCTTTAGAGTCCACATGTAAGTGAAATAATATGGTATTTTTCTTTTCTCTGACTTATTTCACTTAACATAACAACCTCTAGGTTATTCATGTTGTTGAAATGGTAAGAATTCATTCATTTTTATCACCATGATTACATAATATGTTCCATTATATTTTTTGTTTATTTATTTATTTTTTATTGTTGTTCAAGTACAGTTTTCTGACTTTTCCCCCCACCCCAGCCCAATCCCCCAGCCCTCCCCACTTCCCTCCCATTTCCACCCCCCCCGTTATTGTCCATGTGTCCTTTATCATTGTTCCAGCAATATATTTATGTACTGCATCTTTTTTGTTTGCTTCGTTTTAAGTTTTTATTGTACTTATTTATTTTTAGAAAGAGGGAGAGGGAGGGAGAAAGAGAGGGAGAGAAACATCAATGTGAGAGAGAAACTTCACTTGGTTGGCTCTTGCACGTGTCCCGACTGGGGACCACACCCACAACCCAGGCTGTGTCCTCATCAGAAAACTAACAGTCAAACTTCCACTTTGCAAGATGAGGCCCAACCAACGAAGCCACTCTCGGCTTGTTTTGGCTTCTGCTTGGATTTATTGGGGAGATATTGGTTAAAGATATTTTATAGGTTTCAATTGTACAATTCTATAGATAAATACATCATCTATATTGTGTGTTCACCACCCAAGTTAAATCTCTTTCCATCACCTTTTATTCCCCCTAAACCCTTTTATACCTCCCCCACCCTTCTTTCCTTCTGGTAATCACCATACTATTGGCTGTGTCTGTGAGTTTTTTGAGTTTTTTCCTTTGCTTAACCCTTTAGCTTTTTCACCCAGACCTGCAACACCTCACCCCTCTGACAGCCGTTGCTCTGTTCTCTGTATCTATGAGTCTGTTTCTATTTTGTTAGTTTACTTTTTCATTAGATTCCACATATGAGTGAAATCATATGGTATTTGTACTTCTCTGACTGGCTAATTTCACTTAGGGTAATGCTCTTCAGGTCTGTTCACGCTGTCACAAACATTTTCTTCTTCTTTACTGTACCGCGTCTTTATCCAGCTGTCTATTGATGGACACTTGGGTTGCTTCCGTATATTGACTATTGTAAACAATACTGCAATGAACATAGGGGTGCATATATCTTTTAAAATTAGTGTTTTGAATTTCTTCAGATATATATCCAAAATCAGAATTACTTGGTCATAAGGTATTTCTATTTTTAATTTTTTGAAGAACCTCCATACCGTTTTCTGTAGTGGCTGCACCAATCTGCAATCCCATCGACAGTGCAAAGAGTTCCCTTTTTATAACATCCTAACACTTGTTTGTTGATTCATTGATGATGGTCGTTCTGACAAGCGTGAGGTGCTATCTCATTGTGGTTTTAATTTACACTTCTCTGATGATTAATTAAATTGAGCATCTTTTCATGTGTCTATTAGTCATCTTGTCCTCTTTGAAGAAATATCTATTTAGGTTCTCTGCCTGTTTCATTAATTTAGGTAATCCTCATATCTTTTATTTACTTTTAAAACTTGCCTTGTTAAAAATCTTCCATTATCGTGTTTGCTGAGACTAGTGGGAGTGGATATTCTTGAAGTAGGTCTAGTCTCAGGGAGGACATTTAGTCTTTCTTCTTTTAACATTTGGTAGTTTTCTATGTGAAACAATCTAGGCTTGGAGATTTATTTTTCTGGAAGTTTTAAATTCTAAATTAAATTTCCCTAACAGTTACTGATCCATTCAAATCATCTATTTCATATTGGGTGAGTTTTGGTTGTTGTGTTTTTGAGAAATTTGTTTCATGTAAGCTTTCCAATCTTGGATAATGTGCAGAATTGTCCACAGCATTGCCTTGCTTCCTCTTTGAGGGCTACAGGGAATATAGTGACATGCCCTGTTTCTTGGTATTGGTAATTGTTTGAGATTTCCCTTTGAGATCTTTTTTGCTTCCTGGAATGAGAAGTGATTTTCTATTAAAACCTGAATATTTTGGGTAATATGTACTTAGAGTCCTGATTCAAGTTAAATCTTCCTCTTGATCTGACTCCACTCTCGCACAGGAAGGTGTCAAAGTGGGGGAGGGTGTCCCCTTATTACATCCAGTTTGGGGTAAACACATAGATTCCCCAACTGGCGTTGGTTGACCCCGGAATGGGGAGGTTCTTCCTACCAGTACCAAAAGGGTGTGGGAGGATTGGTTCCCACTGGGCCAGTGAGGCTAAAGCCACATTAACTGAGAGTGATTGGGGTGCCTTGTTATTGCTCCCCACATGGCCTCCGTGACTCTCAGGGTGTAGCCCCATTTCTACTGAGCAATGGTAAATGTTCTGACTTTTTACTGGCTTCACCTAAGAGGAGAGCTGCCTCCCCAAAAGGAGTTTATTTATAAAAATTTGTGTATTTATTCTTACATGTTTACACTTCAGTCACCTTCAAAGTACTCTCCATTTGATGCAATAGACCTATTGAGACATTTTTTTCCACTGCTCAAAACAATTTATGAACTTGTTGATTTTGATGCCTTTTAGTGCTTCAGACATTTTTTGTTTCTCCTCTTCCATGCTGTCATAATGTTTCATTTTGAGGACTTTTTTCATCTGGGGAAACCAAAAAACTGTTGCTTGGAGCAAGATCAAGTGAATAGGGAGGGTGGAGCACAGGGGTAATGTCATTTTGTGTCAAAAAATGCTGAACACTCAGGGCGGTGTGGGCAGGTGCACTCACAGATCACCCATCATGAAATGGGCAAACACGTGAAAAGTCTTCAAAAAAAAGCTGAATGCAGCCTCTCACAACAACACCAGCTGGTACACTGATACAGATGAATTCCTAGAACACTTACATAGTGGTGGAAGCCTTACTACAAGGGGCCTGCCCTCCAGAAGATAATTCCAGCTTTTGGGGGTCACCTCTTGTATACAAAATGATCATGGAATATAAACAATTACATATCAGTAAAGAATGAATTAAGATAGCATCATTTTCAATTTTTTAAAGATTTTATTTATTTATTTTTATATGGGAAGAGAAGGAGAGAGGAAGAGAAATATCAATGTGTGGTTGCCTCTCGCTGCGCAGCCCCCACTGGGGACTTGGCCTGCAACCCAGGCATGTGCCCTGACTGGGAGTCAAACCAGTGTCTCTTTGCTTTGCAGCCTTTCGCTCACTCCACTGAGCTACACCAACCAGGGCAAGATAACATCATTTTCAAAATAAAGTTTAATGGAGGATTCAGCTGCATACTACATAAAACTAATTGGATTAGAAGATAAACTTAAGATAATTTAGAGCAATGAAAAAATAATTAAAAAAGAAAATAAGAAATAAATACAATAAAAAGTTTGAGAGATGGGCATTGGATGGGCATTTTTAAATATAATTTCCATGGGGAAGGGGTAAAAAATAATAATTGTTATAATTACAAAGTTAAAAGAATTTAAGGAAAACTTGAACTTTTAGACTTTTAAATTTTACAAAGAACTATGCAAAAATAATTTTAAAAATCTGTAAAAGTTGTGAATTTTAAAATGCTCAAAAATCATTAAGACAAGAAAAATATAAAACATGAAAGAAAAGAAGGGAATTAAATTCCTATTATAATCATAACACAATATAATTTCCAATTAAAAGCTCTCAGAGAATTAACTCCAAAAATATTTCAATTAGTAAGAAAATTCAGTTAAAAGGCTAGTTTCAGAATACAGACAAATGTTTATATCATTTGTATAGTAATGACAACAATGACAAAATTATTTTGCTCTCACTGTGTCATGACTTTTTGAAGAACTTCACATAGAGCATCTCACAGCAGCATCATGAGGTATTTATCATTCCCCACTTACAGATGAGCAGATCGAGACATAGAGGAAGTAAATAGCTTCCGCAAGTTCACACAGCTGGTAATGTGGTACATGTAAAAATGTATCCTAAAACATACATTAAAATCTACCCAGTTTCTGACTTATATTAACACAACAATACGTCTCGTTGGAAAGATGGCATTCATCACAAGAATGAGGAACTGAGAAGAGGGGTGGGACGTGTGGACTGGGCTCCCCCTGGAAGGTCTTCGCCTGTTCCGGTTTTGCTCCTTGAGTCATCACTCACAACACCCGTATGGTGAAGTAGATTGGCCCAGCTTGATCCACATGTTCTGGGCTGGTTGTTGGGAGGGGCAGGCAGGGGAGAAGTTGGTCGATTGAATGGCTCAGTACAAATACATACAGTTGGATCAACAGAGTGTTGCAAAGTAAGGGTGCAAGGAGACTTAAATTACGCACACATTGGTCTCTTGTGGGAGGACTAGAAGAGTTGAGCAACAGCAAGTGATGCAAATTCACTCCCACAATAATGAGTGGATTGATTTCCTGCTGAAACCTGAATACATTATCAGCTTTAAAGATTACTTGAGGGCACATTGAAGAGTCTTATGTTGGTAACTTTCTATCTAGGATTTGTTATAAGTGGCTTTTACTCTTTTCTATCTTGAATAAAATCAGAGAGATAACCATGAATAGAAGTATGCTCCAGAGAGATTGAAGGATCCAAATACTGGTTTTCACTAGGTCAAAGAGGGAAATTTTGAATGTATATTTATTATAGCACCACCAGTCATTGCACAGAAGTTTAAAAGTTGTAAAAAGAATGGAATGTCTAATTATATTATTGTTATATTGGTGTAATCCATTTGACAGTTTTGAGAACAACTATTGTAGACAAAAGAGAGAATTATGGACAACAAAATTACCTGAATATCTTAATTACATACTGCAGAATATTGGTAGATAAAGTTAAAAGAACAAAGATCTACCTTTCTAAAAGTAGGACTAATCTTGGTGTGCTGTATGAACTCGATACGCACACTTTTGAATGAAAAACAATTCATTCAAAGTGAATCTCAACTGTGAATGCATAGTTAGAATCATCTGTGGGACTTCTTAAAAATACTGATGCTTAGATCATCATCTAGAAAAATTGTATCAGAAATTTTGGCGGTGGATCCAAACATTCCTCAAGGGATTCTAATGCACGACCATCTAATATGCACTAATCTAAAGCTATTGGCCTAGAAAGTCCACCAGAATCAAGTTGAAGAAAACGTGTAAGGATTTACCACACCTGGATTTCTACCTGGTTGGTTATTCACATGGCCACAAGAATTGTACCCTATATAGAAAATGCAGGGACAAAATGCCTCAGGGCACTGCTGCAGGGGTTTACAGCACTGGGAATCTCCAATTCACCTATTCCAATTGGATCATCTATTCCAATCAGATGATCATTAAAACAAGCTGAATAAGGGAAATTTACAGGTTAACTAAGGTATTCTCCGACAAACTGATAGTCATCAATATAATCCTATATGAGTCCCGACATTGCAGCAGTTTATTGGAAAGCTAAATAATACACTTTTGGCATCATGAAAGACATCTTGGGGCAACTTTCAGTTAATTGTTCTTTTACAGAGCTACTCAAACTCTCTGAGCCTGAAGAGCAGGCCCGATTCATTGTCCATCTGTATCTAGCTTATAGGTCTAACTTCACCATATGATTTGAAGCAATTCTGAACATAGGAAAACTTAAAACAAATAATCAAGAGAACGCATAAACTTTAGGTCAACATGCAAAGGACTTAAAATCAGTCGAAAACTTTGAAACTGTAGATATTCTGAGTCAGGTTCCTCAGAAGTAGAGTTTTTTGTGCGATTTTTGTTCCAGTGATTTATTTATCAGGGGCTACTCTCAGGAGATGAGGAGTGAAGAAGGCAGGACATAGCAGAGGAAGGAAACCAAGCACGATGTAGGTTCAGCAGGAGACTAATTACAGTCTTATCCTATAAGGGATGCACTGGAGACAAAATTACGGGGGGAATCAGCTTTTAGACTCCCTGGCAGTCAGTCCGTGGCTGATTTGAGGGGAGGGAAATGTCTCCTGAGACACTGTTTGGCTTGCGCATTTTTGGGGAGAAGTGTTTGGTTTGTTGATGCACAACAGGCACAGCAGCTGGGCGGCCAGTGCACCACCGGTAAGGGTGCGTCTGGCAGACCACCGAAAGCATCCCCTAGAGTGTCCACCACCGTGACCTCTTCATATTTTCAGATGCAGTATTCTATTTTGAACACAATTAAACCAGATCGTGTGAACTGGTGTTATAATGTTAGGGCATTGGCATTTCTCTACATTTTTGCCATTTGTAATCCAAACTTCCCTGTAATTTTCAGGGAGCGTTTTGAGACATAACCAATCAATGTTGGTGATATACAGCTCACTAAGGTCACCTACTTCCAAAGTAAGAGGTAGTAAGAGTAAATTAACTTACATGGTTAATCCTCCTTTTTTTTTTTTTTTACTGAGAAACAAACCTCTAAAAAATAAACAAATATTTTATAGATATGAAATTTATGCATTCACTTACTCAACAAATATTGATTGAGTGTCCTCTACATACTTTACAATGATATATAACTTGGGGATACAGAAGTGCAGAAAATAGATTTTGGAGACAGTTCTCATGCAGCTTTCATTCTTATTGAGAGAGAAAGAAGTAAACAATTAGAAGGTAATAGCTTAAGTGATAAATGCTATAAGTAAAATAAAGCAGGTGGAGGTGTAGATACTGGTGGGGATGGGAATGAGTAGACACTGCTGAGATCAGATGTTAGATCTCTATGCAGAGAGCTGAATGAAGTGATGAAACAAGCCCCACAGATACGACATTCCCTAGCCTGAACATGTTCTGTTAAAAACAAATGACACAAAAATGCTTTAATATATTGTTGGTTTTCCATTAATGAAGGTTAAGGACACAGACAACCATTTTAGTAAGCATTGTGTCAAGGCATGAATAGTCACCTGTCACTGCCAGTCTTCGATGACGGGATGCCTCTGAGCAGTGCCACATGAGCGAGGGCCTCAGCACAGTTCTGGGTTTGATTTGAAATGCAAACATATTTATGAAGCTATTGTAAAAATCCACCAACAGTATGCAATAGGGAATTAACTTCGTAGAAGTCTGATAATGCATGTTTAATATAATAAATCTCTTTTATTTTACCATAAATCATAGGCATAATTTTATTATAACAATGTTTATAAAGTTTAATTTTTTCTCCAATATTTAGAAGCATAAAAAGGGCTATTGATTTTAACATGCCTCACTTAGAAAGATATCACAGGGCTGAAGCTAGGAAAAGAGAAAACAACATAACTGCATTTTATGATGATCAGAAGGGGTGAAGGATGAAGTCAAACGAAACTGTTCATAGTATCTCATAGAATGGATAAGACTTTAGATTAAATTGTGAGCAGTGAACTGAATATCTATGCAATTTATTAGCTATGTAGGAACTCTATTTTAATAATTTATAGTACTTTTCCACTTACTACCTTATTGACTATTAAAGGTCTTAGAGGATCCTGATGGAAAAATGAGATTTTGAAACCATTAATTCACATCTTCAATATGAATAGCCTCAACTATTTAGAGCAGCTTTAAGTAACTTAGTCACCTCTTATAAAAAACTAGCTTTTATGCAAAAATTAAAATGATATTATTTCCTTAATCATAAATACCTGCTGGTCAGATTTAGAAATGTGCCACATGCAATAGAGTAAATTCATATGGAATTATTGAAGAATTATTGGAAATTTTGGCTGTTTACCAAGAAACATAGTTTTGTTTTCAAGAAGAGTATCAGAAGAGCCTAATTATTAATGGAAACCAAAGCCAAAATCCTATTAAACTTCCCTTTGTCAAAATTTGAGATTCTTTTTATTCTTACTCTTAGATTTCTTAGTAAAATAATGTCCCTGGGTTTAAATGGAAATATTTAATTTCTAAAATATCATCTTTGAGAGTCGGTTTTTTAGAGTATTATGAACAGGCTATTTAATCAGAGAATTGAAGTACGTAGGCTCGTCCTAGTCCTACATCACTGACAATACATTGCCTCACAGATCTAAAGGGCCTCCTTGAATTTTTATGTATGTAGCAAAAATATTTTTTAAGATTTTATTTATTTATTTTTAGAGAGAGGAGAAGGGAGGGAGAAAGAGAGGGACAAAGAGCAATGTATGGTTGCTCTCACATGGCCCTCACTGGGGACCTGGCCTGCAACCCAGGCATGTGCCCTGACTGGGAATTGAACCGCGACCCTTTGGTTCCCAGCCCACGCTCAATCCACTGAGCTACACTAACCAGGGTTGTAGCAGAAATATTATGCTGCTGAAGTAGTTATCTTGTATTTTGAGAAGCCTAGATTGTGTGTGCTGTTGATGATATGTGTGCCTGTCTTCAAGTTTCACTTCTATCACATCTTTCTTTTTTTAAGTTAAAGAGAGATCAATAAGTGATACATTAATTATTTTCAGAATCTAAAATATTCCTCTAGGCTGAGCAAACCTCACTTACTCAAAAGTATATTAAACCAGTGATTCCAGATTAGATAGTTCCACATTCAATGTTAATTATAACTGTGGTAATGAAATTTTAAAATTACTGGAATGAACAACTTTAGGACCTTGGTAAGAAACTCCATCTAAAGTTCACACTCTCAAATGAAATATACGTATCATGAAATGAAAACCCTCTCTAAGTCAGTGATATTACCAATGAGGATTATACTCTGCTTCTTATTAGAAGCATGAGTTTGCCTAATGATGGGGATTTTTTAACAATCTTAGTGTCAATTTTTTGACACTAGAAATAAGCAGTTAAAAATGTACTTATGTACTTAAAGTTTTGGAAACAATAACAAGTGATTAGTATATTACTAATTCTAGGTATGCATTTTCTAATTTTCCAAAAATGTTCATATTCTTTAAATAAGGTATTGGTTATGTAACATGAATTAGAATCTATGACATCTATGTGATTAGTATGTATACTGTGTAGTACGTAGGATTTGCATGCCAATTAATGAGATTCTCAAAAGCAGATTAAAGGATATAACTAAATATGCAAACACCAAAGGAACATTTTTTTTGTCACTAAAGCATAATGAGCTTTTATTTTTCTTCTGAGAGGTGAAAATAGGAAGCACTGTAACTCAACTTTAAATGATGTGAGAGTTTTGGAGATTTGTGAGTTTATAGGCCTGAAGGATATGACTCTAGAGACTGTATCAAATTATACAGATTTCATCTGAATCTATTCAGTATTCAAATGTCTAAGTACCCTACATTGTGTCAGGTCATTTTTCATGAGATGAAAAATCCAACTTCATTTATTAATTATTGATTATTATATAATACAACTTATTTATTATATACAATTATGTATATATGATAATATAATGAACAGCATATATTGTTATAATATTATATTATGAATTATTATTACATATTATATCATATTATTATAACTTACCTTATATAGACTATACAATAATATTGCCATAATATTAGACATAACATGATTTGTTTTAATTATATATTTTTTGTTTATAGTATATTAGTTACAGTATATTGTCCCAGATTATGGTGCAATTTGTTCTCTTTTTCTTTATGTTGTTGACACTACTATAGATGTCTATATTTTCCCCCTCTTTGATCACCTCCACCAGCCCCCTCCTCCTCTGGCCTTCACCCCACTATTGTCTGTGTCCCAGGCTATGCGTGTATATTCTTTGGTTAATTTCTTCACCTTCTTTTATCCAGATTCCCCATGCCCCTCCCCTCTGACATCTGTCAGTTTCTTCTATGTATCCAGGCCTCTGGTTCTATTTTGTGTGTCAGTTTATTTTGCTCATTAGAATTTCTGTTTATATAATAATTTGTATTAAATTAGTATGTATGAGGTCTGTTTGGAAAAGTCCAACCATTGTTAATATAATAAGAACAGTTTGCATGACATCGATGTAACCTGGCAGCCAAGGAGAGCAGACAGGAATGTGCTTGCATAAACAATGATGACTTCACTGCACTAGGCACTGGGAGCAGTAAGCGCTGTTGAGTGAGTGCAGGTACTATGTGGCTGTGGCATACAAAATGACTGAGAGGACCAAATCTGTATCAAATTTTGCATTAAGCTTGAACATTCCTCAGCAAAAACTATGCAGATGATTCAGAAGGCCATGGCTATGGGCAACTGGTGATTGGCAGCTTCATCACGACAACGTACCCACTCATGCATCATGTCTCATCTTTTGCAGAGTTTTTTGATAAAACATCAAATCACTCAGATGACTCAGCCCCCTGCACCCCAGATTTGGTCCCCTGAAACTTCTAGCTTTTCCCCAAACTAAAATCACCTTTTCTTTTTAACATTTTTTAAAATTTATTTATTTTCAGAGAGAGGAAAAGGGAGGGAGAAAGAGTAATGCATGGTTGCCTCTCACATGGCCCTCATTGGGGACCTGGCTCGCAACCCAGGCATGTGCCCTGACTGGGAATCGAACCAGGACCCTCTACTTCCCAGCCTGCGCTCAATCCACTGAACTACACCAGCCAGGCTAAAAATCACCTTTGAAAGGGAAGAGATTTCAGACTGTTGATGACATTCCAGAAAATACAATGGGGCAGCTGATGGTGATTAGGAGAACTATGTGAGGTCCCCAGGTGCCTGCTTTGAAGGGGACAGAGGCATCATTGTTCTACATACAATGTTTCTTGTATCTTGTGTCTTCTTCCATAAATGTCTCTATTTTTCATATTACATGGCTGGATAATTTCTGGACACAGCTCGTATATGATTTGTATATGATAATTTAATAACATAATTATTAGTATATTATAACAGTATAACTTTTTAAATTATCATAACATCATTGCAGAACCTCAGGGAAGTTCATTTAGTACCTAAATTGAGAGTCAGATATGACTGACTTGAGCAGCAATAGAAAGATTAATGATTTTGGAAAATGGAGAAGGACTTGTTTGTCCAATATTCTGAGGGCTTTGTATTCTTCAATATTTCTTTAAAATGATTGATATACAAAACTTGATTTTTCAGAAACTCTAAGTGAAACACAATAACTCTTGACTAACAAATTTCTAGAGAGGAAAAATATAAAGAGATGAAATCACAAACATGAGTGGGAAGTGTGGCATGTTCAAGTGGATCACTGTCCACATTTTCAAACAGTCTCCTTTTATAAAAACTAATGTTAACATAAAATTTGAAGAGTCATTGTGTGTGAAACGGAAGAAGCAAAAGTTAAAGCGTACAGTCTTTGTTATACCTTTTCCCTCACTAACGAAAGTTTGGACCCCCCTCCCAGGCTCTCTCAACCTGATTTTCACACCCTGATTTAACTCTGACTGGAAAATTTTGACTTGAAAACATAGGGTTGGTGATCAAAACTAATACATTTTAGGAGCATAAAGACCCTATTGTTTTGAATGTAATTGTTCATTATTGCAACTGTTATAAGTAAAACACAGGGAATAATCCAGGAAAATGTTATTTGTTCAGTATTAATAGCTCAGCACTTGGCATGTGTCCTTCATATTCAGTATGTCTTTTTACTCCTTCCCAAATCCTATACTGTGATACTGACATTCTACTGCTTCAACTCTACAGCCCTCTCCAAAAGTGACCAAAGATGGCCTTCCAGACAAGCATACATTTTATTCTAACTAAAAATTTGGTTTCTAATTCTGATGTGGTGTCTCACACTGAAAAACTCATTGGGCCATATGTTAGCATCAAGGATATTTGTGACTGATCCTCTTGCCTAAGCCCCAAACTAAATTTAAGCACAGTATCACCATTTATTACTTTCCTTACAATTGTGTTTTTCAAAATGCAATCCACAGGTCATAGACATTAGAATCGTATGGGATGCATGCTAAACATGTGCACACTCCATCCCCTCCACTGCCATCCCACACTCATAGTGAATCGTAGTCTTTGAAGGTGGCATCTGGGAGGCTTTAGCTTCAACAATTTGCTAAGGTCATTTAGCACTGTGAATGGTTTTAGTGGCTTTGCCCCAAGAACCCCCCATTTTGGTACTTAGGCCCTACGCCTTCAGCAAAAAGAGACCCAAGAAGACTAATCAAAGGGAAACACAAGTATTTTCCAAACTTATAAGCAGTTAAAGTCAACTTACTGAATTTCCACCTGGTAATATCTTCATCCTCATGGTAAATGGAGGCAATAAGTATCAGGCACAAGCCTGCCTCTAACATTGAAGATGTCCATGCACTGTGTCTAAATACTTCAGTGATAAATGAAACTGAGCATTTGTTAAATGAAATGTTTCACCACCTCCTCTGATAACCACTCCATTAAAATATCTTGGGAAGCCAGTTACAATACAAATTTTTAGATTCCTTGACATTCTTTGTTGGTACTAGGCGAAGCAGGCAGAGCCAGCTCCAGAACCTCAGCCTCCAGTCTGCAGCGCACTCCTTATTTCATTCTGCCCAGGCTTGTCCTTTGAGGGGCCTCTTTCACACGGAAGCAGACAGGACATTCTGCAGGTGAAGGTGCTATCATCCCTAACCACACAAACCGCTACTCCTTGGCTGTCATCAGTCTTCAGGCTTCACATGTGTCCCTGGAGGAAAAGACTCTCGCTGCTCCTAGAAATGAGCAAGGGGCTACTTTCCTTGAATATGGAATCCCCAATGTGCTCTCCAGTGCCATGGCCCCTGGAAGTACATCCCTGGGCCTGAGGACTTCTCACTCTGTGAGAAGAGTGTGTTTAGAGGAAGGCCAGATCAGGACTCGATAAAGCACAGGGCCCACAATAGACTCATGAAGCTATTTTATGTGTACAATTCTTAAAATTTAAATATTATCTAGTCTAAGCTCCTGGCTGATTTATTTATATATTCTCCAAGTACTTATTGAGCTTTATGGCAAGTATTAGTCTAAACATTTGGGATACATGAGTGAATAAAATATGCTAAGCCTTTGCTCTTGTGGTGCTCACATTCTAATGGATTCTTGAATCCCTGCTATAACATCAAAAACCTGCTCTTTGAGGTTGGCTTGCACATATCCATTGACGAGCCATTGAGTTGCTTTCATTGTTAGCTAGTTTTTAGCTGACTTTTTTCCCTCCATTTAGATATATAGATACTTTCTGAAGACAATAAAAATGCCTGCTGGGAAAACTTTTGCAATTAATTTATTCTACAGGGGAAATAACACTCTTCCAAGGTTCTTAAAGCCATTTTTGTTAAAACCAGGAAAAATAAAGAAAAAATAAATGTTTTAACTGTATGGTAAACTTCTCCTTGGCTGTGACTATGAAATCCTAATTAATTTATATTCCTAACTTGTTTTTAATAAAAGAATAAGCCAAGAGTTTATAACAATTTATAAAATCATGTAATTTTATAAAAAGTTTGTAAATTTAAAAGTTTGTGAACTCTTGCAATTTTTGAATTAAAAATACTTTAATCCTTGTTTAAAATATGCAAAGCTACAAGTTACCCACACAAAGAATGATTGTAATACCCAATTTCACCTGAGAAATTGAGGTTTAGATATTTTAAATATGGTAAATAGTTCTGCTTGGTTGACTGATAACTCCAAAATTATCACCAGGAAAATAAGTTGATCCAAAAAATCTAAGTGTGACACTGCTGTAAGTGTTTCCCTGTGACAGTGTCTTTGAAGTGTTTCAGAAGTGAGATCTCTGGGGAAGATATTTATCATGAGCAGGGCCTTGGCTGAATACTTGTAAGGGGTTTAGGACTTGGGTTTGGTGACTTTAGGGTGGGTCTTGCAAGATGGAACACTGGTTGTGATTGGCAGAGTTTGTGACATGGTAGCTTTAGATTGACTAGCATAAGATCTTCATGTGCTTTCAAATAAGTAAGCTCTGTTAATGATTCACTGTCATAATGTGGGGGTTCAGAATGAGTCACCTCAAGATGTGCCTCTGAAATATGGTGATTGTTTTGAGCTAAAGGCAACTCCCTTAGTCATCAGGATTAATGAATTTTCCTTCATATAACCCATCCCCTAGAAACCATCAAGAAGTTCTAGCTAACTTGTCTAGCAGAGTGGACACTTCCTAAAAATATACCCTTTCTTTCTCTGCCACTAACTCCTATTCATGTCGTACTGGCCTCTAATGTGTTTGGGCAAATGGATACTTTTAGTCCAGAAACATAGCTGCCTTGCTGTTCTTGTCCAAGCAGCCTCGCCAGATTCAAACTCTTGAATTACTCTAGGTGAGCAAGAGTTAATTTTAGTGTGGATTGTAAGAATTAAAAAAATAAACATTTAGGAAACTAAAGCTGATATTTACCTGTAAAGAGTGATAAAACTTTTGGCTTGGTCTTTTTTGTCACTATTCTTGTGGTCTACAATTGTAGTTGTATATTTTTCTTTTTTCCATGTTTTCATTCATATTGCTAGTTTTTAGGATTTGCTCCTAAATCCTTTAACCAAAACTAGCTTTTTTGTTGTTTTGGAACATTCTGCTTTAGTTTTAATGTGTTATAAGGTCATATTAAGAGAATATTGCCATTCATCTGCAAAGCATGTCGCAATGCAATGAGAATCACAATAGGAGTCAGGCCAGCTGAGTTCTCTCCCTGGCAATTCAAAGGACTAATTTTATAAACCTGGGGAACTCTATGGGCCTAAAGATTTTATTTGAACAAATGAAGTTATTGGACTAATTGATCAATAACATTTTTCCGCATCTATAAAGGTTTAATTTAGCTTTAATTATAAAAATATTTATAGTGATGTGGATTGCAACTGATAAAGGGCATTAAAAATTAACAAGTCAACACATGATGCTTTCAGTTTGTTGTTGGTATTAGGATATATAATGGATTTACGTATGAAATATGAAAAAGAAATCAAAGTTCAAATTAAAATTTAAATTTAAAAATCAAAATGAAAAATTAATAGATCTCTAAAATATTAAGGAAACATAACTACAGTACTAGCTGAAAATGGGCCTGTGCCATATATTGCAATACTGAGTTGATTTTCCGAAGCAGACCAAAACTGCAAGCCACTCAGGAGTAGCATGCCTGGAAGAGAACTTTGGCCTCCAGCTGCAGCTGGAACCAAGTCTCACACCGTCCTTGAACCAAAAGACTGGGACAAAACTGGACTCAAAAACCACAACCCTTTCAGCAACAAGGATTTGCTGGCCAGGAAAATCTTATGTGTCCTCTCCTTACCACAAATGGTTAAGTGCCACGGTCATCCCATTATAACTCGCTCCTCCAGTGCTTCTGCATACCTGTTCTTCCTGAACCCTTATAAACAGGCCCAAACCCTAGACCAGGGAATGTGACTTTGAATGTGAGCTTCTCATTCTCCTGGGTGGTGCCATTTATAATAAAATAGCCTATCTTTCTCTACTGCAATTCTCAGTGTGTAGAGTTCAGTGCAGGGTGGACCAATTCTTTCTGCACTGCAACAAGAACACTTGAAGAAAAAGATTTAGTTGGTAAAATGAATTTAATTTTGAGCAAATTTAACCCAGAGAAAATGGTACTGTTTCTAAATAAAAATTTGAGGGTTTTTTTCTTTCCTTTCCTTGACAATGTTGAAATCTACCTGTGCTTTGTGCTTTGTAAAAGTGATGGTTAAAAAATCTCCCTAAGATTTTGTTACCCCAAATCCCCCTTTTTGTCTTATGGGGACTAGCTTACCTCAAAGAACCACACTTGCCTACGTGAGTGAGATAAGATCCCTGGTCCACTCTCTCATAACTCCCATAAGATTGGCAGATGACTCCCTTGTTAACCTGTGACGAGCCCAACACAGACATTTCTATTTTGCCTGAACCTGCTGACAAAGCCAGACATAGACCCTCCTACTTTCCATTCTTTATCTCATGGTTGAACTGAACTATTTGTTCCTTTTGAAACTAGACACAGAGATAAACATTTCCATTTTAGCCCATTGACTGAGCATCCTCAGATTGCTGGGGAAGAAATCCCAACTGTGACTCACCCCACTTTTACCTTGTCTATTCCTCCCTGTGAAAGTCTAAGGCAAAACTGCACTGTTCAAACACTGAGGTTTGCATCTTCCTATTGCAATTTCCTGAGTAAAACCAGTCTCCTTACTTGTTTGGTTTTTGTCTTTGCCATTGCATTCAATTCTTTTCCCTTTCCCCTTCTATTTCTCTGTTCCTTTCTTTTTAATTTTTATTGGATATCCACAGGGTTTCTCAGATTTTATTCAAGGTGAAGCTTGAAACACAGAGAAGACATTTCCCTTGTCTTGCTAAACAGTAAGAATGATGAATAGCAGATGGGCATGTGTCTGCTAAAATGAGAAAAGAAAAGATTAATTGCACACTAAAAAGATAATGCTCCTGAGATGAATAGCATTTTAAGGACCACACACCACTCAATTATGATAGAAGAGTTTAATTTGGATTCACCATTAGGAAACCTTAGATTTGAGATTTCTGATTACAAATTCCTTAGAATAATTGTGTTTCAATGTTATCAATTTACATACAGATATATATGTGAGTATATATATATATATATTTATTTTTTACTTATAAATTCCTTCAGATTAAAGAGGCCCAAAATAGTACAACATAATTAAAATATTTATATGCATACAAAAAGGGGCCACACACTAAACCTGACAAACTCAGGGGAGGCCTGCATGGTGGGCCTTACAGACTCAAGACCAAAAATAACTATATAGGATGGTCTGAGATAGGAACTTCTTAACTAACAACCAGTCATGGTGGGTAGTCATGTCCTAGGTTGGTGTCTTCCTTGACAAAGGTCAATCTTTACCCTAACTAAGCCTGTCTATTATCTTTTTGCATCTATAATAACGTACCTTTGGAATGGCAGAGTAATCCCCTTCCCCAGACCCCTCAGGGTACAATCTCCCACCTGAGCATCAGAACCTCTCCTGCTATCTTGTTCTCCCCTGTACTCTCTCTATGTGCTGTGAATGTTAACTGTTAACTATCCTGTACCCACCAATGTAAAAGAAGTGTGTGTCTATTTGTTTTCCTTTTTATACAATCTTAGAGATTTCCCCATTTTTGCTTTCTCCCACCTTCCTAATTTATCACCAGTGGATTTCATTGGAGCTCCCTTATGTCCTCTCCTATGAGTCCAATGTATAAAATAAGTGGTAAAATGCCATTGTCTGGAGCATTTACTCAATCCATTGAGATCTGGCAATTGTCATCCATTTGGCTCAAATAAACGCATAAAAATTCTCTACGGGCTGGGATGTTTCTTAAGTTGACCTATATGTGTGCATATATGTTTGTGTGTATGAATTTTACTTTCATTGAATCTGAAATATATAATTCCTTTGTGTGTGTGTGTGTGTGTGTGTGTGTGTGTGATGCACACGATCGTATATAAAGCATATAACTCTCTTTTCAAATTGAGGACCAATTCAATATCTTAAAAAATTTAAGATGGTTTTAGTTTTAATGAACACCCTCTATAATTATTTTACATTCCTTCAATCTACAAAAGTAACCCATTTAAAAAATATTAATTTAAACTTCTACTAAACTTCTTCAAAAAAATTTAACTCTCCACGTGCTATGGCTTTACAGCATCTTTACTTCTAACAAAGTAACAGATAGGAAAATTTCAAAAATTTTACTTGGATTGGTAGCAGAAAGACGTAACAAGCATTTCTATACTTCTTATATTATAAAGGAATTTCACTCTTTGTCCTTGTGCGGGCGCGTTACTCCAAGTGAGGAGGTTCGTGACACCACACAGCATGATTTCTTGGATCAACACCAAATCTTCAATCCCAACACATCTCCGAGTGTATTTTTGATGAATAAATTACCAAACTAATGAGACACACTAAGAGGTTAAGGATTGATCAAGTACTTAATCTTTTTAATGAAGGACACAGCATGAAACACATTCCTCCAAACAGATACAATAAACAATCTTCTAAAACGTAATTAGAATAAAAACACAAAGAGAAGTTCAACATCTTAGAATTTGTCTACCAGATAAATAATAACTTAGCATTTTCTGCAACAAAGGAAAAGCTTTTAGTCATCAACTTGATTTATATTTGAATCAGGTCAGTCCCAGTAGTTCATAAGGCTAAGATAATGGTATTTTAATATGGAATTTCGTATGTTTTGATGCTTTCTGAGTCCAGGAAAATTTTTTGAAAATATGTATTTGGAGCTGTTATAGAACTTCTGGGCCTTGAGAAGATCAGCAAGTATTTTGGAAATTTTCTAAATATACAGTTATTGTACTGTGTGTATCTGGGAGGTATCTGGGACCTAGATTTAGCCTTTTGAGTGTCAGCTTTGGAGAAATAGTTTAGGATTTACTTGAGTTTTTGAGTCCTTATTTCCTTTAGTTTGGATATTAAAACTAAGTTGCATAACTTTAGTGAGAGTTGTAGTAAAAACTTCCAGTAACAAATGAAAAATTTTTTTCACAACAAATCTTTTTCTAAAAAATGATAACAGCAACAAGGGATCAGGGTGCCAACCAACCTACCTACTTAGATTAAAACTACATAGCAAAAAAAAAAAAAATAGCTGGCAGTTATTTTTTTTAATAGCTGACAGAGGGTGAATCTAAATAAGAGCCTACTATTTAGGTTGATGATGAACTTACATAATGCTTCCCTAATCAAGTAGTTAAAGTGTAACAGATTAATTATTAGGTATCATTGTTGGTGATTAATTATACTATGATACTATTATTTATACAGTATGAACTGGAGTAACATACACTTTTATTAGCTTTGCTATGAAAGACTTATAATTGCTAATCATTTTATTTCCTTAGAGAACTAGACTTCCAGCTATTATTTTTTAGAATAAAGTTGTTTTCAAACTGTGCTCTAAGAATTCTAATGATGTGTCCTGGCTGGGTAGCTCCGTTGGTTAGAGCATCATCCCAGTACACCAAGGCTGCAGAGACAAGAGCACATACAAGCAGCAACCAATGAACGCATACATGAGTGGAACAACACCTCAATGTTTTTTTTTTTTCTCTCTCTCTAAAATCAATTTAAACTGATAAGAACAGATACTACACTTGATCTTAGCCAAAAGGCCGAGAAGCGATCTAAAATCAATTTAAAAACTAAGACTTCTAGTGGTTCTATGAGTACCATAAGGGCCTCAGACTGGCAAACAGCTGCCCTGCCCCAGCACACGTCAGCTGCCAAGTCAAACTTTATTAGAACAGGGAGTTAAAAAACTGAAATAAAAACACAAGATGTTTAAATCCTCAGAATTAAAATAGTAAATACAGAAAAAGTTAAAAAGAGAAGAAATAACAAGTGTTGGTGAAGATGCGGCAAAAAGGGAACCCTCGTTCATTGTTGGTGGGAATGGAAATTGGGGCAGCCACTGTGGAAAACAGTATGGAGGCTCCTAAAACAATTAAAAAGAACTACAATATGATCCAGAAATTCTACGTCTGGTTATCCATCTAAAGAACACAAAAACACTAACTTAAAAAGGTGTATACACCTTATCTCAGTATTCACTGCAGCATTCTTCACAGTAGCCAAGATGAGGAAACAACCTCAGTGTCCATTGATGGATGAGTAGGTAAAGGAATTCTGGTACACAGGAATAATGGAATATTTTTCAGCCATAAGAAAAAAATTGAATCTTTTTATTGGTGACAACACGGATAGACCTTAAAAGCATTGAGCTAAGTGAAATAAGTCGCATAGAGAGTGACAAGTACCATACGATCTCATTTATGTATGGAATCTGAAAACAAAAACAAAACCAAGCTCATAGATTGGTGGTTGCCAGAGGCAGAGGAGGGGCATGAAATGGGTGCAGAGGGTCAAAAGGTGCAAACGTCCAGTTACGAAATAAGTATGTCATCATGCTGTCATGTACAACATGGCGACTGTGGTTGACAATGCTGCGTTGGACCTTTGCAAGTTGCTAAGAGAGTAGAGCTTAAAAATTCTTAACACAAGAAAAAAATTGTAACTATGAATGACAATGAATGTTAACTATGATGAGGAACCCAAAATAAACCCAAAATCTATTTATAAAGAATTATATGTTCTTGCACGTTTAAATTTAAGTCACCGTAAAGTACTCTCCATTTCAGGCAATATACCTATTAAGACATTTGAACAGTTTTTGAACTTGTTGATTTTGAGGCCTTTTAGTGCTTCTGCCATTTTTTTGTTTCACCTCTTCCACATGGGCAAAACGTTTCCCTCTGAGGACTTCTTTCATCTGGGGAAATACCAAAAAAAGTCACTTGGGGCAGATCGGGTGAATAGGGAGGGTAGGTCACAAAGGTCATTTCATTTTTGATCAAAAACTGCTGAACACTCACGCGATGTGGGCAGGTGTGCTTGTAAACCACCCATCAGAACATGGGTAAACTCATTGAGTCTGCAAAAAAATTCACTGAAGCCCAATGTAGCCTTCACAACAACACCAGCTGGTACACTGATACAGATGGGTTCCTAGAACACCCACGTGGCAGGGGAAGCCTGTACTACAGAAGCCCCCCGCCCAGAAGAAAATGCCATTTTGGAGAGGGTCTCCCCTCATAGACTTACTGTGGTGATCATTTTGTAATATGTGCACATACGAAATCATTATGTTATATACCTGAAACTAATATAATGCTGTATGTCAATTACATCCCAACTTTAAAAAAGAAAATCCAGTAGATATCTGTTCACATGTATCACTGGGAAAAACATCATTGTGTAATATACATTTGTTTCAGTATCTTAAAACATTTCTTTTTGAAAGGATGTGAATGTATTGGACACGTTGTTAGAAAACCTGAGTTAAACACTTGCTTTTGTATTTATCTGATTGATACGTGTATTGATGTTTGTGTGTAAGTCTTCATATTTGTGAAATAAGAAGGTTGTGTCACTCCACTAACCTCTAGTTTTAAAAACTATTTTGAAATAAAATAAACACTGATGATCACAAACAAATTGCATTTGTTCTTTAAGGACTAAAATATAGCTCAGTTTTCTTCTTTTTTTTTTAGTATATTTTATTGATTATGCTATGACAGTTGTCCCATTCTCTTTTCTCTCTTTTCCCCCCTCCATCCAGTACCCCCTTTCCCCCAGCATTCCCATTCCTCAGCCCCTGCTCAGTTCATGTCCATGGGTAGTACATATAAGTTCTTTGGCTTCTCTATTTCCTATGCTACTCTTAACCTCCCCCTGTCTATTTTGTACCTACCATTATACTTCTTATTCCCTGTATCTTTTCCCCTTATTCTCCTTTTTCGCTCTTCCCCCCTTCCACTGATTACCCTCCATGTGATCTCTATTTCTGTGATTCTGTTCCTGTTCTAGTTGTTTGCTTAGTTTGTTTTTGTTTTTGTTATTTTTAGGTTCAATTGTTGATGGTTGTGAGTTTGTTGTAATTTTTCTGTTCATAGTTTTGATCATCTTCTTTTTCTTAGAAAAGTCCCTTTAACATTTAATGTAAGAAGGGCTTGGTGATGAACTCCTTTAACTTTATCTTATCTGGGAAGCACTTTATCTGCCCTTCCATTCTAAATGATAGCTTTGCTGGATAGAGTAATCTTGGATGTAGGTTCTTGCCTTTCATGACTTTGAATACTTCTTCCCATCCCCTTCTTGCCTATAAGGTTTCTTTTGAGAAATCAGCTGACAGTCTCATGGGAACTCCTTTGTAGGTAACTGTCTCCTTTCCTCTTGCTGCTTCTAAGATTCTCTCCTTATCTTTAATCTTGGGTAATGTCATTATGACGTGTCTTGGCATGTTCCTTTTTGGACCAACTTTTTGGCATTTTCTGAGCTGCCTGGACTTGTATGCCCTTTGCCAGATTGGGGAAGTTTTTTGTTGTTTTTTTTCAAATAAGTTTTCTATTTCTTGCTCTTCCTCTTCTCTTTCTGGCACCCTATGATTCTCTTGTGCTCACTGGAACACAGGCTTGTGCTGTCTGTCTCACTCCTGAGTTTGTCCTTCCTGGTTTACGTGCCCTCAAATGCGGGGCTGCCCAGTCTGCCAGCTGCCACCTTGCCTTGAGTCCTGTCTACCCTGGCTGCCTGCCTCCCCACCTCCTACCAGTCTACGTGAACATTTCTTCTTTAAATCCTTGGTAGTCAGACTTCCATATATTTTGATTCTCTGGTAGTTCTGGTTGTTTTTTGTTTCTAAATTGGTTGTTTCCTTTTTCACTTGTGCGAGGGAGCAAAGTGTATCCACCTATGTCTCCATCTTGGCCAGAACTCCAATATAGCTCAGTTTTCTTATGTTATTAAAACATAATTACCTCATGTCATTCACTGTTAGTCAACATGGCATCAAATATCTGCATGCACAATTAAATTTTCACTCATTTTGGTATTATAAATATGCTCATGTTTGTTTCCAGTGATCAGTATTTATAATCAGTGTTATTTCATTCTAAAGTAGGATGTTTTCAGACATAGTGAACTATCAATAATATCCTAAAATAGTATCAGCTTTTGTAGAAGGCTGAAAGTATTTAGAGAATTTATAAACTTTTTGAAGGTGTTTGATCATCCTTTCCATATTAGTATATAATTAAAAATAAATTTAACTCTTTATAATTTATGGTTTTGCTACTTACCAAATTTATAATTGTCTCTGACAAAGTTCGTTGCACACATTTTATGAAAAATATGGAGTATGTTTTCATTTCTCAAAATATATGACTCTATATTTATTGCTTTGTGGATTTTATGACTATAAAACTTAACATTTTTTATGTTCTATTTTGCCTTTTAGTGCTTTAGGTAATGAAACATAGACATATGTATCTAAATCATGAAAACTCTAAATTTAGTATGTTTTTCTTTTAAAGGCCTACAATGTGCAAGACAAAGAGAGAATCTTAAAGGCAGTGAGGCAGAAACAGAAAGTAACATACAAGGGAGCCCCAATAAGGCTAGCAGCTGACTTCTCAATGGAAATGCTCCAAGTCAGAAGAGAATTACAAGAAATATTCCAAGTAATGAGAACCACAGGCCTGCAACCAAGGCTACTGTACCCAGCAAGGCTCTCAATCAAGATAGATGGCCAAATAAGGAGCTTCCCAGACAAAAGAAGTCTAAAAGAATACACCTCCACCAAACCAGCTCTGCAAGAGATGCTAAAGGGACTGCTTTAAGGAAAGAAAGGAAAAGAGAGAGAGAAGAACAAAGGTACAAAAAAATGGCAGTGAATAAGCACCTATCAATCATAACCTTAAGTGCAAATGGATTAAATGCTCCAATCAAAAGACATGGACTAGCTGAATGGATAAGAAAGCACGACCCACACATATGCTGCCTACAAGAGACCCATCTCAGGACAAAAGACCTACACAGACTGAAAGTGAAGGGCTGGAAACAAGTTTTCCAAGCAAATGGACAGGAAAAAAGAGCTGGGGTAGCAATACTCGTATCAGACAAAATAGACTTCAAAAAAAAGGCCACAAAGAGAGACCCAGAAGGACACTTCATAATACTCAAGGGAAGAATCCACCAAGAAGACATAAACATTGTAAATATATACGCATCCAACAAGGAGCACCAAAATACATAAAGACAATCTTGGAGGACTTCAAGAATGATACTGATAGCAACACAATTATAGTAGGGGACTTCAACACCCCACTGTCAAAAATGGACAAATCTTCCAAACAAAATATCAACAAAGATATTGTGGCACTGAACAATACCCTAGATGAAATGGACTTAACTGATATATATAGAGCCTTTCACCCCAAAGAAGCTAAATACACATTCTTTTCAAATACACATGGAACATTTTCAAAGATAGATCATATGATAGGACACAAAACAAGCCTCAACAAATTCAAGAAAATTGAAATCATATCAAATATTTTCTCTGACCACAAGGGACTGAAATCAGAAACCAACCCAAAGGAAAAAACCCCAAAACACTCAAAATCATGGAGATTGAATAGCATGCTATTAAACAACCAATGGGTCAAGGATGAGATTAGGGAAAAAATCAAAATGTTCCTCAAAACAAATGAAAATTAGCTCACAACAACCCAAAACTTATGGGACACAGCAAAGGCAGTCCTGAGAGGGAAGTTCATAGCGATGCAGGCTTACCTAAAAAAAAATAGAAATATTTCAAACAAACAACCTAACTCTGTGCCTACAAGAGCTTGAGGAACAATAACAAAGAAAGCACAGGGCAAGTAGAAGGAAGGAAATAACCAAGATCAGAGTAGAATTAAATGACATAGAGACTAAACGCACAATTCTAAGGATTGATGAATCCAGGATCTGGTTCTTTGAAAAGATAAACAAAATCGACAAGCCTTTAAGTAGGCTCATCAAGAAAAAAAGAGAGAGAGGACCCAAATAAACTCAATCAGAAATGAAACAGGAGATATTACAACCGACACCACAGAAATACAAAGGATTGACACTACTATGAAGAACTGTATGCCAAGAAATATGAAAACCTAGGTGAAATGGACAAATTTCTAGGAAAATGTAATCTTCCAAAACTCAATAAAGAGGAAGCAGAAAGCCTGAACCGACCAATAACAGCAGATGAAATTGAAACAGTTATCAAAAAACTCCCAACACACAAGAGTCCTGGACCAGATGGTATCACAGGAGAATTCTACAAAGCATGTAAGGAAGAACTAACACCTATCACAGACTATTCCAAAAAAATCCAAAATGATGGAAGACCCCCAAACTCTTTTTATGAAGCCAGCATCATCCGAATCCCAAAACCAGGTAAAGACACAACAAAGAAAGAAAATTTCAGGCCAATATCACTGATGAACATAGATGCTAGAATCCTCAACAAAATATTGGCAAACCGCATCCAGCAATACCTTAAAAAGATCATACACCATGACCACAGGGATTCATCCCAGGGATGAAAGAATGGTTTAATATTCACAAAACAATAAACGTAATACAGCACATAAACAAAAGCAAAGACAAAAATCACATGATCATATCAATAGATGCCGAAAAAGCATTCGTTAAGGTACAGCACCCATTTATGATAAAAACACTTAGCAAAGTGGGAATAGAGGGGGCATTCCTCAACATAATAAAAGCCATATATGAGAGATGTACAGCCAACATTATACATAATGGGCAAAAACTAAAATCTTTCCCACTAAAATCAGGAACAAGACAAGGATGTCCACTATCACCACTTCTATTCAACATAGTACTAGAAGTTTTAGCCATAGCAATCAGACAAGAAAAGAAAAGAAAAGGCATCCAAATTGGAAAGGAGGAAACAAAACTGTCATTGTTTGCAGATGACATGATAGTGTCTGTAGAAAATCCTATAGACTCCGTCAAAAAGCTACGCAATCTAATCAATGAATTTGGCAAAACAGCAGGATCCAAAGTCAATATCCAGAAATCAAAGCCATTTTTGTACACCAATAATGAAATATCAGAAGCAGAAATCAGGAAAAAAATCCAATTTGATATAGCAACAAGAAAAATAAAATATCTAGGAATAAACCTCACCAAGGAGGTAAAAGATCTATACTCAGAAAACTACACAACACTGAAGAAATAATTGTGGAAGACACAAACAAATGGAAACATATACCATGTTCATGGATTGGAAGAATCAACATCATCAAAATGTCCATACTACCCAAAGCAATTTATAGATTCAATGCAATCACTATCAAAGTACCAATGGCATATTTCACAGATACAGAACAAACACTTTAAAAATGTATATGGAACCATAAACAACCCTGAATATCAGCTGCGATTTTGAGAAAGAAGAGCAAAGTAGGAGGAATCACAATACCTGATACCAAACTGTATTACAAGGCCACCGTAATCAAAACAGCTTGATACTGGCATAAAAACAGACTGATAGACCAATGGAACAGACTAGAGAGCCCACAAATAAACCCAAGTCTCTATGGGCAATTAGTCTTTCACAAAGGGGGAAGAAGCATAAAATGGAATAAAAATAACCTCTTCAACAAATGGTGTTGGGAAATCTGGACGGCTACATGCAAAAAAATGAAACTCAATCACCAACCTACACCATGCACAAAAATAAATTCAAGGTGGATAAAAGACTTAAATATAAGTTGCGACACCATAAAAGTCCTAGAGGAAAACATCGGTAGGAAGATCTCAGACATTCCACGCAGCAACATCTTCAATGATATGTCCTCTAGAGCAAGGGACATAAAGGAAAGAATAAACAAATGGGACCTTATCAAAATAAAGAGCTTCTGTGGGGCTAAAGAAAACAGTATTAAAATAAAAAGAGAACCAACCATATGGGAAAACATATTTGCCATTGATACCTCGGACAAGGTTTTGATCTCCAAAATATATAAAGAACTCATACAACTCCACTCCAGGAAGACAAAAAAAAACAATTAATAAATGGGCAAAGGACATGAACAGACACTTCTCGAAAGAGGACATATAGAGGGCCCAGAGTCATATGAAAAGATGCTCAACATCATTAGCCATCAGAGAGATGCAAATAAAACCATGATGACATACCACCTCACACCAGTCAGAATGGCTATCATCAACAAAGCAACAGATAACTGTTGGAGGGGATGTGGAGAAAAGGGAACCCTACTGCACTGTTGGTGGGAATGCAGACTGGTGCAGCCATTGTGGAAAACAGTATGGAACTTCCTCAGAAAAATGAAAATAGAACTGCCTTTTGACCCAGCAATTCCTCTACTGGGATTATACCCTAAGAACCCTGAAAAACCAATTCAAAAGAACCTATGCACTCCTATGTTCATAGCAGCACAATTCACAATAGCCACGTGCTGGAAACAACCTAAGAGTCCATCAGCAAATGAGTGGATGAAGAAACTACGGTACATTTACACAATGGAATTCTAGGCAGCAGAGAGGAAGAAGGAGCTTATACCCTTTGCTACAGCATGGATGGAACTGGAGAGCATTATGCTAAGTGAAGTAAGCCAGGCGGTGACGGACAAATACCATATTATCTCACCTTTAACTGGAACATAATCACCAAAATGAGAAAGCAAGCAAAACACAACCAGAGATATTGAAATTAAGAACAATCTAACAACAGTCGAGGGGAGGGGACAATGGGGAGAAGGGTTTTCAGGAACCACTATAGAGGACACATGGACAGAACCAAGGGGGAGGAGGGAGGCAGGGAAGGGAGGTGGGATTGGAGGGGGTGGGAGGAGGGGAGGGGAGAGGATGCAGACAACTGTAATTGAACAACAATAAAGTAATTACAAAAAAAAAGGAATGAAATTATGATACATGCTACAACATGGGTGAAACTTAAAGACATTGTGCTAAGTGAAGTAAGTCACAGAAGGACAAATGTTATATGATTCCACTGATATTGAATCTCTAGAATAGGTAAGTTAATAGAGACAGAAAGGAGATGAATGGTGTACCAGGGCCGGGAGGAGGCAATGGGTGTTATTACTTGATGGTTACAGTGTTTGTGCGGGGTGATGGAAAATATCTGGAAACACACAGTTGTGATCATCGTACAAGAGCGTGAATGTCATTGGCATTACAGAATCATACACTTAAAGTGGTTAAAATGACATTTCATGTTATCATATTATATTGTACCACAGTAATCTTTTTAAAAAATAAAGTTTAAAAAAAATTAATGAAATTGTTTTACCTGTAGCATGATGAGATTGAAAATAATATGATTAGCAGATGTGCCACGTGAAACAGAGGAATCACTGTTGCAGAAGTCTCCTCAAATTCCATTTGTCTAGAAAGCGATGCGAAGCAGACCACCTGCTACAAAAATATACTTAGATCAAAAACTTTAATAACAATATTTGTGAGTTACAAATACTATTGAAACACTATAGCTTATTGATAAAAATATTGTCCAAATTCATTAAAAGATCAAAATACATGAATTATGTTTTTAGAAAAAAGAATATAGATATCCTTCTTCCCGCAAATATCTGGCATAATGTCTAAAGTTTTTTAAAAATCCAAAGTTTAAAACTTCTGAATATATAAAATCTAAATTTTATATAAAACTGTGAAATTATTCATAAAGAAATTATGGCCTTTTCTTAATTTTTTTAGGTTGCTATCTTTCACTATTTTCAGTGCATAAATATTTCAAAAAGGCCTGATATTCAAAGGCTTTTTCCAGTGGGTATCTCACTTTCACTGGACCATTCAGAAGTATTAGCAGGTTAGCTGACCCAACAATACTGAACAGTTAGCATGTGCCTGGCACTATGCTATAATTTACTTGAAAAATATTAACCTAGTTATATTTTTCAATAACACCAAAGACTTTAACTAAAAGTAAGAATTTCTAAGTAATTTGGCTGGAGAACCAGTCCTTGAAACTAAACCTGAAGCTCAATGTCTATACCGAACAAACCTATCTTGAGGTTATAGGATTTGTGTTTTCTGCCAAAATATTACCAATGATCTAAAGCTTTTGGCATCCAGTATCAGTTTAAGAAAGTTGTATTAAGTACCAAAAACACTAGTACACACCGAGCTTCAATTCAAGGACTCCACAGAATACTCAGGGAGCACTATTGCTATCGACGGTCCTTAGGATAAGCCTTCTTATCCTTCCCACTCTGTCCCGGCCTTCCTACTAACCCCAGCTGCCGCATACCTGGATCGTCTTCAAGTCCAGACTCTTTTCAATATTGCTGATTTGCTTCAGGAAATGGATCAACCACATCTTTCTGTACTCATTATCTTCTTCTCCAGTCCTCGGGTAATATTGAAGCCGCATGGCTTTGGCCTTCAAGACTATCTGGTTGGTTCCTATCATCTGGCCTAAGACGATTCCATCAAGGGTACCAGCCAGGCTCATGGGGTGACCATTTGGCTTGTAGATGGGGAAGGTGATTTTTCTCAGGTCAGGTTGCTGGTTCACTCTCCAGGCAGACAGGAGTGGGTTGGAGGGTATGCAGGAGCCCTGGATCTTAGCACACACCTCACTGTACTGGATCGGGTTTCCGTTTTCCTGTGTCCCATACAGAGCCTGCCCCATAAGGTCCAATTTGCTAATTTCTGATAAGATTTCTTGTTCCAGCAGGGAGGCAGTGTTGGAGACCACTAGAATAGAAGCGACATGGACTTTGGTGCGCTTCCTGTAGACGGAGAAGTAATCAGAGTCGTCAGTGGTGACATGGTCTTGCACAAAGCATAGTTCAGCCTTCCCAGGGCTCCCGATGGGGGTGTACTGTTCCTCGAGGTCCTCTTGTTCATCCTGGGGCAGGTAAGCAAAGCCAGTGCCCAGAGCAGCTGTCAGCAGGATGGGCACCAGCAGGGAGACCCCGGGGTGCAAACCCACCTTGCTTCCCAGCCATCCCAAGGCCCGGGACAGCGGCGCCTCCAGGCAGTTGGTTCTGCAGCGGCGCCGATGGGACACTTTGGTTAAGAACTGTGACCCGGACTGAGCTGAATCTGGCTTCAAGGACACCGAGGAGGAAGGTGTCTCTTGTTCTGCCCCTAGTGGCTCCAGACGCTGCCCTGAGGCCCAGCTCACCTCGGATTCCTGCTTGGGACTTGACTCCCAGAGCAGATCCTACTTCTCCGCGGAGTCTGGCCCGGGCCCGCGGGGCTTCCCCAACTCCGGCAGGGACTCGGCTCCTGCGCTGCGGTCTGAAGCGCCATCTCTGAGGCTGTCTCAGAGGGACTGAGACTCAATCCTGAAAGAAAGGCCACAACACCACAGCAGGATAGAAACTAGCTGCGAGAGATCGCTGCTCTCTGTCTCCGCCAACGGTTTCCAGAGCAACCGCCGCGGGACCTGGAGGGCGGGAGTGACAGTTGGGCTGCGCAGGCGCAGGAGGAGCTTCCGTTGGGCAGCACGTGGCTTGGCCTGTCGTGCCGCTGGTGGCGCTGTTCCCAGGGTCTATGAGTTTGGGCGCCTGGGGGAAAGAGGGTTGAGTTGTGTTTTGTTTTATTTTGTTTTGTTTCCTTTTTTAGGGAATGTATTGGACTGACACTCGTTGATAAAGTTATATAGCTCTCAGGCGTTCCACTCTGGAACACGTGGTCTCTGCATTCCATCCAGCCTTAACGGCCCCAAGTCAGAGAGAGCGGGACTGCGGGCGGACCACACTCGCTGCCGGTCTGTCTTTGCCGCAAGCGGGCCGTGCCAGAAGCAGAAGGAAGATGCCCCAGTGTCCGGCGGAACTGGGGGTCTTGAGGGTGGGGAGCTTCGCCCCCAACCAGGGACGCGATGGGACCAGGGACGAGGCTAACGCGGACGCTTCAGCCGAAGGGGTTATTGGCAGTGGGTGGGGAGAAGAATGCGGCCCCATGAGCCACTGCCCCCCTCCAGGGTCAGTCTGGAGGGACCCTCCGTCCCCCAAATGTGTGCATGGGGGAGGGGACCGGAGCAGTCCACCCACTGTGGTTAGGCTTGCTAATTCGTTGGCCTGTAGAGTCAGCGGGAGGTTGATGGCTGGAGGCAGAGTGGGCTGGGGAGCCCGGCATCCAGGGCTTCGCACCACTGTGCCCCTTGGGGAGTTTCCTCGTTGAGAGGAGATTCCTTCCACCACTGACTTGCTGGGTAACCTGGGCTAGCTTCCCTCCCCTGCCTGGCCCTCCGCCTCCTCGCCTGTGAACGGCCTCCTCGCCTGTGAACGCCTTGCACGGCTGGGCTCAGGTGCAGATGAGGCCCAGAAAAGGACAGTCAGCTGCTCCTGGGTGACCTTGCACCCTGAGGGCTTGAGCAGCGGCACGTGGTGGATGTGCGGGCACGACACTGTCCCCCGCACCTTGGCTGCATCCAGCCTGCTTCAGGGAACGGGGACACTGGACTTGTCCCTGCTGCCGCCACATCCTGGCTGAGGTCGCCCAGGCTGCGGTAGCACTTGTGCTCCTTCTCTGCGCCCTGTTGCCCCCTATGCCTCCCCGGCCCCCCGCTCCTGCATCGTAATCTAAATGGCCTGCCTGGCTCCAACTCCATGCCCGGGCCACGCGCCTTGCCACTGCCCGCCGAGTGTGGGGGCCTGGCTCGCCACCCGGAGAGCTGCTGGCGGGAGGTGGCACGACGCTGGGCTTGCCAGGGAGCTTGGGGTGCGGGCCAGGAACAGGACTTGGGGAAGGCGCTCCTCCAGTGAGGTCCCACAGGCAGAACTGCATGTCCTGGCGGACCAAGCAGAAGCGGTAGGTGATGGAGCCGGCCTTGGGCACCCAGAGCAGGGTTCTGGTGTTCGAGCCTGGGCCAGCCACCTCGGGCTCTTCTTCCTCCTCCTCCTGACACTGCATGCCGCCTCACCCTGGTGGCTGCTGCCTCCTCGGCTACCATGGTGTAGAGGTCAAAGGCCTGAACGTTGACCTGGGACTTGGGGCCATGGACACGGTCTACCTTGCAGCCCTCGGTGAAGGATCACACGATGACCAGGTCATCCTCACCACCCATCAAGATGCAGCACCTATCAGGGGCCCAGAACACGCAGAGCAGGCCCCCAGAGTAGCTCTTCATAAATCCCTGGCGTCCAAGTGCAAGACGCACACAAGCAGCCGTCTTGGCTGACACAGGCCAGGTGCCGGCCACGGGGTGAAAAGAGAAACTCGAAGGGCCCCTCACCCAACACCCACTTGGCTGGAGGGTTGCAGGCGCTTTGCCTGTGGCAGTGTAGAAGCGACGTCCTCGCCCCGCTTCAGCAGGCTGCACCGGGGCCGCGGGCGCTGCAGGTGCAGGAGGCCGCTGGCGTGCATGCGATGCAGGGAGCGGCTCCGCCCAGGCAGCTGCTTCGGACAGGCCGCCTTGTCTTGTCGGTCAGCTGCTCCTCGTGGAACGGTGTGCGGCTGTTCTTTCAGAGCCCATTGCACAAAGTAATAAAATTGTGCAGAAAAAATGTCCTTAATTAGTCAAATAAATCAAATTCGAAATCAGAAAGCAATTATGGCATATTTAATTTTATTCCATTTTAAATCAATCTATAAAAGTATGTATTAATCTCTGTATACAAGATACCTTTAAAAACTGAAGGTATTTTGTCTTCTTCATTTTTCCTCTTACTCTATTGATTTCATGAAATCATCTCATATATTCAAAAGTCTGTTAAATTATGCTCCCTTTATAAAATATCATAGCTTGATACATCTTGTTAAACATTTTTAATGAAAGATCTTTAGTAAAATTAATATTGTCATAATAAAATGTCAGAAAAGCTGACATCTATGGAAAACACATGTTCTGTTAGAATTTATAAAATCTTGAATGAATAAGTCAGCCTTATACTAATTTATATGAGACTATATTGTTTAATTAACCTAAATTAAAATTAGTTAAAAAAAGTTGAGGAAAGTCATATTATCTGTGCATGTGGTTTTATCTTTACAAAATATTTCTCTGAATCAAACAGTTGTTAAGAGTAACAAAATGAACTTTCTCAAACTAACATTACAATTCAATACTTGTTTGAACATATAAAGAGTTAATCTTCACATCTGGGTTTCTAATCTCCTATCTAAGATGTACTATGAGACTATGACAGTCATTTGAGCTGATTTATCTTTTGGGCTTAAGAACCTCATCTTTTTCTCCAAAAGTTCTTGGACGTTCCAATTAGCCATTTCTATGTAACATCATAACCTTTATATCAGGTTCAGTTTTCTTTATACACGTGGTCATTTGATAATGATAGATGAAGCATGACTGAATAAAATATTAGGAAACAGACATACTCATGAGAGTGATAGACAGTACCATTACTTTACCATTGTCTTTAATATAATATATTTTGTTACATTGTCACACATCAAACAGCATCAACTTGTATCTTTATCATACTAAATTAAAGGACACCATAAAAATCTTAAAAAAACAAACTTTTGTATAACAACTTGGCTGAAATAAAATTCATACATAAATCCATAGATTTTATAGCTAAAATTACTATGAAATTTTAGCTATATCCAGTCTATGTTCTAGGCTTTATCCAGTTAGATCCCCTCTGTAAAATGCTTGCAAAGTGATTGTGTAACTTAATAGTTGAACTTCTCCAGTAAGTTCTCTTATTGGCAGAAACAGTGGGGGTAAAAATTTATCCCCAAAGAAAAATATTGAGAAGTAGATTTATTTCAGCCATATACCACATACAAAAGACCAAAGTCCTTGGTCACATCATGTCAGGATTTACTAGATGTAAGATAACTTCATATCCAAAATCTAGTCATCTAGATGATAAAGCTATCAATGACAATTAGTGGGATAAAAAAGTAGGATTTTAAAGGGATAACGAACACAACAAACAAATGAGCAAAATAGAACCACAGGCATGGAAACAATGAATGAACTGACAGGGACGAGAGGGGAGGGGAAGGGAGGATAAGGGAGGAAAGAAGGAGAAAGGCCTAGTTAAAGAACAATATAAATTAGCCACAGACAAGGACAACAGGGCAGGGATTGACTGTGGGAATGGTGAGGGGCAGGGGAGAACAATGGGGGGAAATCGGGACAACTGTAATAGAATAACAATAAAACATACATACATACGTACATACAAAGGGCTTAAACAAGTTATACTGACAGCATTGTTGCCATCTTTTAATAAACCTTTGTTCACCTAGTATGGCAAAGCACATAGCAGAATCAACTCTGTGAACATTTAAGATATCTCACAAATTATCATAGTAATAGGAAACTCATAAGCTCCTAAAACACCATATTTCATCTTCTGATTACTATGGCTATTGGAACTTTTACTGTTGTTATTTTTATAGGTCTGTCATCCCCTATACTGGATGGCTTAGTCCTGAGACGCACACATTTTTGCCTACATGCTTTGAGCACTTGCCTATACCAGCCATTAAACTGAACACTTTTGTCCATTAGAGACAATTTTATACACAAGTAACAGAAAACTCACTCAGTGGCCTAAACAAATGGGTAATTATTTCTCTCAATAATAAGAAATGTTGAGTTAGATGGCTTATAGTGATGGTTCAACTGCCTGACAATGTAGGTACGTATGTGATTCTATCAGTTCCCTCACGTTGGCAAGATAGCTGCCACAGCCTAGTTCTCACATGTTGTCTCTAATTTCATCCTTCACTTCTTTCCCCTTCTCTTATTTCAGTCAGACTGACTTCTTTACTCACCATATTTCCACATCAGGGCCTTTGCACTGGCCATCCCATCTGCTGGAGTACCCTTTCCCTAGTTATTCACATAATCCACACCCTCACTTTCCTCAGACTTGTGTTACAAAGTGACTTTCGGGAAAGCCTATCCTGATCACTTAGTTATTATTGGTATCCACCCCTCCCAGCATTCTCAATGCCATTAGCCTTTTCTTTCCATACATTTATCACCTTCTCAGGGGTTATATTTTATGTCTCCCTAGGAAGCTCCATGAGATCAGGGCTTTTTGTCTATTTTGTTCACTATGTGTTTTGTGCCTAGAACAGTCTCTTCTCTTAGTAGGCAGACACTTAACAAATATGTGTTAAATACATAAATCTATTTTTAAGTCAGGAAAAATGGGGGAAAGATAGCATGAACAATCTCTGTTTTTGTATAAAAAGCCAAAACTTTTACAAAAATACCCCAAAAGATTTATTAGGTTTCATTGACAAAACAAGATTACAGAATCAACTCTAGCTGGAAGAAAAGATAGAAAAGAACATTTAGCTTTTCCAGCCTCTTCTGTGGACAGAGAAAGGGATAAGGGATTTGGGGAATAGGTGTAATGTTAGCTAACTAACAGAATCCCACATGCACTGCTCTCCCAGCTAAGCTTCAAAACCTAATATAGGAACTTTTATTATATCCATTGATCAAATGAGTAAATCATAAGTTAAGGGTTTTTTTTAAATAATTACTTTATTGTTGTTCAATTACAGTTGTCTGCATCCTCTCTCCTCCCCTCCCCCCACCCCCTCCAAACCCACCTCCCTTCCCTGCCTCCCTCCTCCCCCTTGGTTCTGTCCATGTGTCCTCTACAGTGCTTCCTGAAAACCCTTCTCCCCATGGTCCCCTACCCCCTTTCCCCTGTCTATTGTTAGACTGTTCTTAATTTCAATGTCTCTGGTTAAGTTTTGCTTGCTTTTGGCTTTTGTTGATTATGTTCCAGTTAAAAGTGAGATCATATGGTATCTGTCCCTCACCGCCTGGCATACTTCACTTAGCATAATGCTCTCCGGTTCCATCCATGCTGTTGCAAAGGGTATAAGCTCCTTCTTCCTTTCTGCTGCGTAGAATTCCATTGTGTAAATGTACCATAGTTTCTTGATCCACTCATTTGTACATGGGCTCTTAGGTTGTTTCCAAAACGTGGCTATTGTGAATTGTGCTGCTATGAACATTGGAGTGCATAGGTTCTTTTGAATTGATTTTTCAGGATTCTTAGGGTATAATCCCAGTAGAGGAATTGCTGGGTCGAAAGGCAGTTCTATTTTCAATTTTCTGAGGAAGTTCCATACTGTTTTCCACAATGGCTGCACCAGTCTGCATTCCCACCAACAGTGCAGTAGGGTTCCCTTTTCTCCACATCCCCTCCAGCAGTTATCTGTTGCTTTGTTGATGATAGCCATTCTGACTGGTGTGAGGTGGTATCTCATTGTGGTTTTAATTTGCATCTCTCTGATGGCTAATGATGTTGAGCATCTTTTCACATGTCTCTGGGTCCTCTGCATGTCCTCTTTCGAGAAGTGTCTGTTCATGTCCTTTGCCCATTTATTAATTGTTTTTTTTTGGTCTTCCTGGAGTGGAGTTGTATGAGTTCTTTATATATTTTGGAGATCAAACCCTTGTCCGAGGTATCACTGGCATATATGTTTTCCCATATGGTTGGTTCTCTTTTTATTTTAATACTGTTTTCTTTAGCCCCACAGAAGCTCTTTATTTTGATAAGGTCCCATTTGTTTATTCTTTCCTTTATGTCCCTAGCTCTAGAGGACATATCATTGAAGATGTTGCTGCGTGGAATGTCTGAGATCTTCCTACCGATGTTTTCCTCTAGGACTTTTATTGTGTTGCGACTTATATTTAAGTCTTTTATCCACCTTGAATTTATTTTTGTGAATGGTGTAAGTTGGTGCTTGAGTTTCATTTTTTTGCATGTAGCCGTCCAGATTTCCCAACACCATTTGTTGAAGAGGCTTTTTTTATTCCATTTTATGCTTCTTCCCTCTTTGTCAAAGACTAATTGCCCATAGAGACTTGGGTTTATTTGTGGGCTCTCTATTCTGTTTCATTGGTCTATCTGTCTGCTTTTATGCCAGTACCAGGCTATTTTGATTACAGTGGCTTTGTAATACAGTTTGATATCAGGTATTGTGATTCCTCCTACTTTGCTCTTCTTTCTCAAAATTGCAGCTGATATTCGGGGTCATTTATGGTTCCATATAAAGTTTTGAAGTGTTTGTTCTGTATCTGTGAAATATGCCATTGGTACTTTGATAGCGATTGCATTGAATCTATAAATTGCTTTGGGTAGTATGGACATTTTGATGATGTTGATTCTTCCAATCCATGAGCATGGTATATGTTTCCATTTGTTTGTGTCTTCCACGATTTCTCTCTTCAGTGTTGTGTAGTTTTCTGAGTATAGATCTTTTACTTCTTTGGTGAGGTTTATTCCTAGGTATTTTATTTTTCTTGTTGCTATATCAAATGGGATTTTTTTCCTGATTTCTGCTTGTTATTTCTTTATTGGTGTACAAAAATGGCTTTGATTTCTTGATATTGACTTTGTATCCTGCTGTTTTTCCAAATTCATTGATTAGATCGAGTAGTTTTTGAGTGGAATCTGTAGGATTTTCTACGAACACTATCATGTCATCTGCAAACAATGACAGTTTTGTTTCCTCCTTTCCAATTTGGATGCCTTTTCTTTTCTTTTCTTGTCTGATTGCTATGGCTAAAACTTCTAGTACTATGTTGAATAGAAGTGGTGATAGTGGACATCCTTGTCTTGTTCCTGATTTTAATGGGAAAGATTTTAGTTTTTGCCCATTGAGTATAATGTTGGCTGTAGGTCTTTCATATGTGGCCTTTATTATGTTGAGGAATGCTCCCTCTATTCCCACTTTGCTAAGTGTTTTTTATCATAAATGGGTGCTGTACCTTATCAAATACTTTTTCGGCATCTATTGATATGATCATGTGATTTTTGTCTTTGCTTTTGTTTATGTGCTGTATTACGTTTATTGTTTTGTGAATATTAAACCATTCTTGCATCCCTGGGATGAATCCCTGTGGTCATGGTGTATGATCTTTTTAAGGTATTGCTGGATGCGGTTTGCCAATATTTTGTTGAGGATTCTGGCGTCTATGTTCATCAGTGATATTGGCCTGAAGTTTTCTTTAAAATTTTTGGCCATCTTGAGTGTGTCTGGTTTCTTTAGGTGGGAAGCCATCTATGTCTGTTCTGTTTTATCCCTCAAATTTAGGGTAACTTTGTAAGCCAAAGTAGGTACTTGTTAAGTGTTTGTGATCTAAATGAATAAAATGCCAATATTTCTAGTTTTCCAAATCATGCAATAATAACAAGAATCTCTATTTTTCATTTAATTTATACAATGATACCTCTAATATTGATTTTGCCTTGATACCAATATGATACACTAAATTGTTTCAAACTGATTATGTGTATTGAATGATACATTAAAATCTATCATTACTGAGGTACAGGAATATTTTTTGTTCTGTGTAATATAAGTACTTGTGTTGCTCTCTTTAAAGTAAATAAGCATTTTAAAAATATTCTTGAATTTTCAAACAATAGCTAAAGTCAAAGAGCTTTTCCAAAGCCCATGAACTTCTCCTTTGCCAAAAGGAAAAAAATACATGAGAGAAATGGTAATTGGGCCTTAACTTCTAAATCAATGTATAATCATAGCCCCAAATTATTGAATTCCAATGGACTGATAGATATTACTCTGGAGTACATCTCTGAATGTCATGGAAACAATCAGAGAACAGGCCAGTGGGCTAGAAAAAAATGTTTTAAAAAATATAATCAATTGGCTAAGTAATTCCACCTCATGAGAAAAAATGATGAGATATACTAAATTCAATCCTCAGACACCATAGTGCTAACTCTCAGAAAGTCGATATAAAAAACTAAACATATTTTCTAGTTTTGTTTTCTTTCTTTTGTGTGTGTGTGTGTTTCAGTCCAAAAAATAAAAATAAATTGGAAGAGAAAATGAGAAGAGTTATCTTTCTAACTGTTTTTTCTAGTCACAGTTGGTTTGAAATTGTTCCATGGGGCAGATAGACATTTCATCAGTAGAACTGGATCTAAATGACTCAGGAGTGTTTGTCCTATAAGAAGAATTTTTATTTGAATTCCCAGCCTAGTGTTGTTCTATGTGTATTGGCTTGTTTAGACATATTTAACATCTTCTGAGCATTAGTAGCCCAGAAAAAAATACCATGTGCAAATTTCTCTGTTTCAGCTTGGGAAGTCATTAGTTAAAATCGTCCAGGAAATATGGTAGAGATTAGTCTCCTTGTCTAATCTTTCTGCCAAATGGAAGTCATGCTTAAGCTGGGCAGCAAAGCAGAGGAAGAAGCAGAGAAATCAGAGGAGCCAGCAAGCACATGGCTTCATTGTCAAGTCCATGCTATCCACCTCTGAGCCATGTGCTATTTTGGTGGTCCAGCAAATGTGGTTTCTGGGAACAGTGGGAACTGCTGGTAAGGCCAGCTAACTCACTTTTGTGGTAGCACCACTGGCAAGTAGCATTCAATGCCGCAGTAGAGAAAACAAGAGTTTTATACCACAGGCAGTGATATTAAGTGTTGGGCATCACAGATAATAGTATTAAATACCTAACACCTCATGTAGTGATACAGATGTCTTTGTTTGTACTCCATCCTAAAGATGTAGGGGACGTCAAAGCAACCCTTATTTGCCTTTAAAACCATGTCCAACATGTAAGATATACCTATGGGTTTATTAAACATCACTGTAACATTTATACACACACTTAATTCCACTCATAATTTTTACTTTTAACTTGAAAACTTCAAGGTATGTCCATTTTTTCCAAGATGATGAAGACTTATAATAGAGAACTGCATTTTGCCATAATCTGGTAATATGAAAGCTATTTATGCACAGACCAACTTGCATAAGAGGATGAATGCTAATCAGGTTGAAATGAAAGCTTCATTTTTGTCAATAATTGAATTGATAATAAATAAGAGTAAACAAGTATATTGAAAAGAGGAATATTACATCACTCAAAGGGTCTATATTTAATAGGTTTGTGGTGTTGTACATGAAAAAAGAAAGAGAGACGATGAGGGAGGTGATATATTAATGATACTACTTTTAAAATTCACTTTTATAAAGTAGTTGATATAAATTCATTTGTAAAAAATAAGATATATATATATAGTTACTGCCTACAGATATTCAAAAAAAATACAAGAGCTAGTCATTTGTTGGCAAGAAGGAAGGAAATATGTCTGTATTTAGTATAAAATGTTATGCAAAGTGTTGTGTCTATTTCCTTGGCAAACACCATATTTGCTTTCTTTGAAACAACAAGAACTTCTTATCTGGACGTTCAGATAGTTATCACACAAACAAAGGCCATCAGAAGTAAAAATAGAACTAATATATTTAATACTATGAATGGAGTTTTAGAATTTTTATTTAATATATATTTAATACTATAAAACAGCTTTTGAATTTTTATTTTTATTTTATTTTTTAAGATTTTATTTATTTATTTTCAAAGAGAAAGGAAGGGAAGGAGAAAGAGAGGGAGAGAAACATCAATGTGTGGTTGCCTCTCACATGGCCCCCACTGGGGACCTGGCCTGCAACCTAGGCATATGCCCTGACTGGGAATCGAACCAGCAACCCTTTGGTTCGCAGCCCGTACTCCATCCACAGAGCTACACCAGCCAGGCAGGTTTTGAATTTTTAAATCTTCTTAAATTTTAAAAAACATTCTTCTAATTTTTATTTCTAAAATATTTTGACATCTATAATCTATTTAAATATGATTTAAATTTTCACATCTATAAATGTCATTATTTTTTAAAAGTAAACAAAGGTAGTCTCTCTTTTGTGCCTATTAAACAATAACTCAGTCCAAAAACTATGACCATTTTATTGAGTGAACAGGAATTGATAATTTAAGGTTCCATGCAGGAAATTGAAGTGGGAGGGCGTGTGAAAGGGGTGATTAGTTATCGTCACCTGCTTGCTAGGCATCTTTATGAAATCCAACCCAAGTTCTCTGAATAATGGGTATCTAACTCTGAGTCACCGATCACACTAAGCAGAGGTGCTCCTCCCTTAATCCTCCCAGAAGAAGTCGCTGAGGAAAGTATTAAGGTGCCAGTGGTCTGTGAAGAACATTTCCCAGGAGAAAGCACAAGTAGAGGGGGAGAAGCAGCCAAACTCCTGTGTGACCTCAGCCGAACCCCGGACTCAGTCCCCATGCACCAGGAGCTCTGCAGTGTCATGACACTTGGATCCCAACTAGAGGCAAAGAGGAGGGTCTGTCTCTCATCCTAGTCAGTCATTGTTAAGGATGCTCACTGGGCTGTGGGCATCACTCCCCCTTATTTTTGGATCTCCATAAGGGTGAGTGCCAGGTGGCCAGTCCTCTGGGGTGGCAGGTACCAGCAGTCAGCTACAAAGTGCCCTGAGCTAAGAGACAGCTGCGCAGAGACAGTTGCACAGAGACTGTGCACCAGTTGGAGGGGATTCGGTGGGCACCACCAGTGTGGGCTCCTGCCCATCTGCCTGAGCACAGAAGGTCTGGTTCCCCTTTAGTTATTTCTGAGCAATCCCCGCAAGGGTCTGTCTATTCCTGCTGTTGCTTGTTTCCTGTCCCTTCACTTGGACTCCTCTGATGCTGGCAGTCTTCTCCCGTGACCATCTGGTGACTAGGACTCCAACCTGTAACACTGCTTCCCTAGTCAGCTTTGCCCTGAGGCTGGGCACAATCCCTTCTCTGAATCACAGTAGCACATTGGCCATAGGACAGTGCAGAGAATAGACTTAAATAAATCTTTAAGACAACAATACAAGTGCAAAGCTTTCTGTCTTTGTAAGGAAAATGTAATGGCTCCTAAGTGCTGTGGCTCTGCCATTCCTTAAAGTGACACCCACCCACCGCTTTTCTCTGCTTTGCCTTCAAGTTCTTGAGGTCTAAGCTGCCTCCACCCCCCACCTCCAAATAAGATATGAATCCTCTTCTTACTTGGCACATTAGACAAGCCCTCTTTAAGTCACATGAGAAGCTTTAAAAAAGTTATTATCTTTTCAGAGGAAAAGAAAGATCATCATAAATAAATTCCTAGAGTCCTGTCTCAAGTATGTACATGTGGGTTACTCTCTATACTCATATTTTTAAAGAAGAAGGGCTAGGTCCTTGCCTTACCCCTGTACTACTGAAGATTCACACGAAAGACTTAGCCAAGGCGGACTTCAGCTTAGACCCTGAAATGCAGAAACTATAGCTTTTTAAAAATCAGCAGCTTTCCCCTGTCCCTTTCTATACATCCACATGTCACAGTAAATTATTTTATGGAAGAGGAAGTTAAGCCTTAAAACTTCAGTAACTTTTAGAAGTCACATGGTTACGGCATGGCAGAACTAGGGTCCTACCTTGGATCTAGAAAAAATATATACTTTTTTTATTCACATAAAAGGTTGTAGTTTATTAATCTTCTCAAGAAAAATCTGCACAATCACACCACAGTTAAAGTCACCGAAGAAGCTTTACTCCTGTTTTTGTATCTGCAACTCACTTTCTGTCAGCACCGACACTGGCCTTTGCAGTCCCCCTGACTTCCTTCATTCTGTTTTTGCATTCCTTTCTCTGTTTTCTTGAGGTCTTCTCCTTGTATAAGCCATGTCTCGTGAGTCCGTGTTTGGGTTCCTTTATCTTTGTGTAATTCAAGGGATCATAGTCACCCCTAAGTCAGTTGTCTTGCCACCACCAAGATGAGTTCTGAATCCAAACACAAAGATGACATCTGGTTTGGTCTTATACATTGTGGCTAGCTTTTCCCAAATTTCTGTTTTAGGTACTGTTGCCTTCCCAGAGTGAAGGACATAAGTGACCATTTTTTTCTGCTCAGTAGTCTATTGACCATGAACTTCCTGGTCTGGATAATTCTGTGTCATTCATGGTGGTGGCCTACCTTCAAGCAGCCAGGGACGAAAAAGAACCAAATGTACATTTTAAAATACCATTTCACTTTCTTATGAGAAAAAGGTGTTAGAATGCCAAATTCTTATGTTTTTGTACCATCTTTTGGGGCTTTAGAGGCCATTTGTATATAGTTTGGTGTCTCAGGATATTCTGTAAAACTTCCCTCTGTTGACTGCTCCAAATGATGAATTTGGCCTTCCTAAGACAGGAGCTACCTGTGGTTTTATCAGTCTTCTTCTTAGCTTGGGCACAAGAATACAGCCCAGGAACCAGAAGCTCAGACGTGAGACTTTGCTGCAGAAGGAATCAATGAAAAGAAGCAGGCAAGGCCCCACAGTGTGGTGGTAAAGGTGGCTGGCTTTTGTGGACAGCGTGGGTGAAGATCCAGACTTCAGTTCTGTAATCAATAGATGCATTTCCAAAATAACTACCTTGGGGATAAAATATATATTGTCCTTACCTGTGTGGGTGGTTAAGAGGATCACAAGAGATAATGCATGCACAGTGCACAAAAGTATGCACGGCGCAGAATAAGCTCCATATAAATTAGCTTTGATGATGACGCTGATGTGATGACTAGGCGATGCTTGATGATGGTGATGATGTAATTCTTCCGAAACCCTTTAGTGGTTCCCCAGAGTTTTCAAGATAGAGGTCAAGCTCCATAGCTCATGTACAAAGACCAGCATTAACAGCCCTTTCCTTCCATTTTTTTTTAATTTTTCCACACTAGATATAGGGATTTGCATGAGTTACATCCACCTACTTTCAGTTTCTAAATATATACTGTTTTTTAAAAGTCTCAGTGCCTTCATGCATACAATATTCTCCCAGAATTGCCCTATTCTTGGCTATAAAATATACTTGTCTTCATACAGACATTTCTCTGGGAAGCTTATGCTGACCTGGTTTGAACTGATGATCCCTCCTCTCTGCTGTCATTGGGTGATAACCACTTCTCCGTCTAGCATTTAATGCAATCTAAATTTATTTGGACATAAAGATTTGTCTCTCCACTATTCTCCTTGAGAGTTTTAAATGTGCTAATTTGAATGGTGCCCCTATGCTCTTAATCTCAGAAAACACTATTAAATCAAAACCATACAATCAGAGGCTTTGGGTAGAAAAATAGGGAGATCCTGAACCAAAATGGTTGAATTGAAGAGGACAGTATTCACTCTCTCCCAAAAGTGCAAAGAGAACAATCTATATTTACTTCCAAATATGTGAAAATCTTTTTTTCTTTATTGTTGTCCAGTTACAGCTGTCCCAATTTTCCCCCCATTGCTTTCCCCTGCCCCACTCACCCCCCACCTCTTTCAGTCAATCCCCACCTTGCTGTTCATTACCATGAGTCCTTCATACATGTTCCTTGACCCTTCCCTTTTTCAAATGTAATTGAAGAACAAATACATTAACCTATCCTCACACATCCACTGCTCTCTCCCTCCCTTGCCCTTGAATTTTCTACACTTACAATGTCTACTTCTCCATCTCCCGTTATTCTTCATTTCTATCTAGATTCGCCACCATCCCCATGATATCACCACACAGTTCTCCCCAAGGTTGTTGATAATCTTCAGGTCAGTAATAAACAATTTCCATTTCTTGTTAAAAGTTCTACCTACATATAAAGATGTTGACACAGTCTCTTCCCTTTGTCCTCATGTCATAACACTCTCCTGGCGCTCCTCTCCCTTGTATTTGCAGCCTCCTTCCCAAGCTCAGCCTCTTCCAGTGCCTTTAAACCTTGGTAGCTCTTCTTGTTTGATATCCGAAGAAATTTCTTCTAAGAGTATGTCATTAATATGTTCTAGAGATTGTCGATACCCAGAACCTAGAACAGTTTTTGACACATAGTATCACACAATGTCTATCTGTTCAATGTATGTTTGAGTGAATGAGCAAAGAGTCAGAAAGCTTAGAGTGAGTGACTCTTTATGGGGCACTGGTCCTTAAATGAGCAGGAAAGATTCCAGTAAGGCTTCATACAATCACAGAGGACTATTGTAACTACATTACATGATAAGAATCTGTGCTCTGAGATTAGACTTTGTGGTGTCTGAAAAATATGTATCCATAGTAGATGTGCTGTTTAAGAACTCACCGCCTCCCTAGGATGTTCTATGCATAGTTTGAAGCCCGCGTTCCCCTCTGGGCAGAATCGACCAAGTGTGCCTGTTCAGCTGAAGTCCTGGTTCAACTTCAGGCCTAAGGAGCTGGAAAGGTTGTTAGTAGGTGGTTGAATTTTCGCCAGAGAAGCAGTTGGTTTGAGGGGACACAGAGACTTATAGAAAGGTAACATTTTGTGTGGATGGTGAATGTGCAAATCTGAGAAAGAATAGTCAAGAGTAAAAGGAGTAAGGATACCTTCTTATTGTCTGTTTTTTAACCTGAACATGTAGGCATTATGTTGTCTTTTGTAACACAATCCCACCTGGAAGCCTTATAAGGACTCAGCAAATGCTTTTGACTGAAGAAATGAATAAATTTAGCCTTTAGATATTAAAGGTCAGCATTATTCTTTTTGCAAATTTTAACAGAGAAGGGAGTCCTCACCAGTAGTTTTATTCAGTACTCGGGGACTGGCATTCTGGTAAGTGCTTAAATATGTTTACTGGAAAAAAAATAAATGAACGAATAAATAAAAAAGTGGCCACTACTTTCTAAATGTTAATGTGCATCATGATGGGACAGGAAAATTACACAATGTTAAACAGATGAAATATATGTTCTTTATATGACTTAAGAAGCACACTCATATTTTTTATTATTAGAAAGAATGATAACAAATAATGCATGTCAGAACATATAAAATTTAGGATAAATTTTAAAATATTGGCAAACAGGTAATATCACATTGTTAATCTTGAAAAGCTTCATTTTGTTATTAGTAGTGCCTTAGCATGGTTCCAGTTAAGAGTATTTTCAAGTTGTTATTTTTCATTTTGTCCTATTAAAGGCTGTTACTAATAAGGCTAACTGGGTTTTTCTGGAGCCAATGATCTGGCCTGAAGGTCAGCTGGTGCCCACGGGTACAGTCACTGGTGATCTTAGCCAGCACGTGCTCTGACAGGGAGGGCATCTGTACTTAGCAGCACTACTCTGATGTACTGAGTGATTCATATTTAATTAATGGTTCTGCTAAAAGCAGATCTTGGTCCTTTCATTTCCCAAAAGAGAGGAATCCTTTCTAACTTGCCTCTGGAATAATCTTAGTTTTATTTTTTGTTGGGGAAATATTTCTACTTATATTTCCCAAGAACCAAAGTAATCTTTTTTTTTTCCAAGTCAATAACCAAAATACAGTCTTGTGATTCCTTTACAGGCAGGGTTGACCTATGCACACGCCCGTAGCCAAAGTTTGACAATCAACTAACCCAGTCTCTTCCAAAGGTGTCATGGTTATTTTTGGACCATTATGTGGACCTTGTAACAAACATTTCTCTACAGTTAACATGAATTGCATACAGAAAAAAATAATAAATTTAGAATTTATTAAGAATGGTGAGTTGTCAAAAGCCAGGAAATAGTATTAGGAGAGGCAGTAGGTTGCTTTCTTCTCTTTGGTGGTGTCTCATGAGTCTTGAAGAAAAAGTTAAGCATTAGCCCGCTAGCCTGGTGAGGATGCAGCAGAGCGAGGGTGAGGCATGAAGGGAGCACACCAGCTGTGAAGACCTCACCCAGGCTAGTGAGTCTATTTCTTTGTTCTTTTCCTGTGTTTAGACGTGACTGTGATGGATGCTATTTCCACACAGTACATGCCTGCCACTGGCCCTGGGACCACATCTTTTAATGAGCCGGGTGTAGCCCTGCGCTTTTCACATCTTGGCTACTGGTGTATTTAATATAGACTTTGAAAAAAACACATTCAGTGAATGTGTCTAATCATTGTTTATACACATGGTTTTCAGAAAAAAGTGCTTGGAAAAGTCTTAGACTATAAATTATGTGTATTTAACCTGATTTCAACAATTTATAGTGTTTTATTTTATAATATCTGTTCAACAGATATGGCTCCTATACTCTTTCCCGGCCTTTTAGACTTTAGCTTTAATTTAAATTATTACCTTAACCTGTTCCATCTGCTAACCTGAAGTAATTAATTTCGTTATACTTTGAAGTAGTTGCCTATTCCAATGCTAATGAGGCTTATATTTATCTCTGCATTTTGTTGTTTTAAATTTCATCTAATTAAAAAAGGAGCACCATGGAGGGATGCAGACGGAGCACTCACGAACGTGAGCATTTTTTCTGTAGCTGTGTGTGTAACACTTCGAAAAGAGAGAACCGTTAAACTGGTGAAGAAACAAAAACAAAGAAACAAAGGAACCTACAACAGACTTGTGCATTTTTTTAAAAGTCAAAGTTAATAATGTAAAGGCTCTAAACATAAGAGTAAAATCAAACTTGTTTCTTCTAAAGTAAAAACTTTTTCCCAGACTTTTTTTTTTTTTTTAAACCTGCTACTCTAACAATTCTTTGGAGCACTGCAATTTGTCTCTGCCCCTTGGTTTGAAGTTGACGACAATATTTTAAAGTCTTCACTGTACTACATACTTTTTTTTTACCATTTTCAAATATTCATCATGATAATTTTGCAGTCTGGGCATTGAAACTGTTTTAGGGCATAATTGAAGAGGTCTCTTAAAATTTCCCTGAAGACAATGCTGTTCTGATGGCTGCCGCGAACTTGGACTCATTGATATAAAGGCATCTGTGCTGAGTAGTACATGGGGACTTTTGTCAAGATTGTAAATGTTCTTCAGATTAAATTGCTTTCCAGGGTTCCTTAACTTTATAGAGTCCACGTTGCTGTTTCTGTTTCTCTTTTGTGGTTTTAGTCCTTCAGATGCTGATTTATCTTAAATCTCAAAGCTGTGAAAGTAACTAAGACAATACCTTGTTATTTACCTAGCGATCGCTTTTTGGTGTGCAGTCTGAAGCACACAGATGTTAGTAACACGTAGAAATAAAGTAAAGAAATGGGCCTTATCTTTTCTTTTTATGATCATTCCCTTTGAACCTGTCGAACCTGTCGGAGGAAACCGGCACGAAAGGCCGGTTGCCCTGCTAGTCACGTGAAAGCTTGTCTAAGTAAACCTTTGTTGCCAACATGTACCACCTTCAGGGCCAGGCTCTCGTTCCGCTGGCGTTGCCATTGTCCTGCACGACTTGAGCCAAAATGTTAAAATTGTTTTCAGAACTAGAAACAGATTTATTTTTATTCCTCTTTATCTTTTTTTTCCTTCTGTCCTTTTTCCCTCCTTCCCAACATTCTTCTTTCCCCTTTTTTGCCTTCCTGCCGTTTCTTTCCTCTCTGCCTTCTGTTTGCTGCTTGGCAGTGTTCCTGGAGGCAAAACTCACAAAAATGTAGGACACCCCTAAGACCAGGACCCCCTGGAGTTTTGAACTCTTATACTTGTGTGAGCCTCCAGCAACTGGCTGATTATGGTCTCAGTTTTCTGAGCCAGTACTTGTCCCAGTAGAAGTTTTGCTCTGGTAAGTTGTGAGTTTCTGTATCACCTGTTTCTCAATTCTGAGGGCAACAGCTTGCCCTGTGACCTCAATTCTTCGATGAGCCTAAGAAGAGTATTTGACTTTTACTTCATCTTTTATCTTGTTTTGAAGATGGGAGTGACAACTCCCCAGTTCCTTACAAGCCAGACCAGAACCTGCAAATCTCTACAGCATACTTTTAATGAATGAGAAGTTTAGAGTTTATCAGAGTCTTGCGTATATAATGTTTGCTATCATTTTAGCTGTCCATATCTTACTGATTCTAGAGCTTTGTTTTTTCAGATTTCAATCATGATATGGTGTTTTACATTTCATTTGCAAGTCATTTCTGCTGCTCCTGACCCCGCCTCCACCAAGGGAGAAGCCCAACTGTTTTAAGGGTCAGATTTTGGCAACTGTCCTCTTTCCACCACACATCCCCAGGTCCTGTCTACGCAGTCCCCTCCCAGGTCCTGTCTGTGAGGTCCCTTTGTACCAACTCTTTTATGTCAATCATAAGCTAACTGAAAGGCAACTTAGATTTCTTTGGTTCAGAACCCAGTTCTAGTATCTAGTGGCTATCACACTTCATTTAGAACTCTCTGCCTATCCTCCCTCTCTATATACTACATACATATCTTTATGTCTTATTCTTTCATGTCTAACACAGGATAGGGAACCCTCCTGGGGCCAGAGGATCTTTGAAAGGTGTTTTCCAATAAGTACAAAAGTAAAAAATAAATAAAATGATAATAAAATATTTTGTCATAATTTATTTGTAAGCACTACTTTCCTCTTACTGGTAACTAAAGTAATACACAGTCAACAGCATCTTATATTTGATCAAATTACCCAGTGATATGCTGAAGCCACAGCCTCCCGGCTCTCAAAGTACAGTGTGTGCATCTGATCTCAACACCATGCCCAATGACGTCAAGTTGGTGGCTCAAAGTTAGACATGGTGAGACTTTAACACCACATGATGAGCAAACATGAAAAATCAGCACCTCTTCCCTGAGAGCCAGGTGTCAAAACTTATCAGAATATTACTGATTGGATCTCTGGGGTAAAAATTTCACTCTGGAAAAGCATTATCTGTATGTGATTAGTTGAACAAAATACAACTTATAAAATTAAAGCATATTTCAGAAGTTTACACACATCACCATTTATTGGCATGAACCAGTCACTAATGAAATGAGAGAACTTAGCATGGATTTTAAAATCATATTTGCATTGACAAAAAAGCCAGAGATAAAACTTGAATTACTTAATTTCTTTTTCTTTTCTTATTGAATAATAAAAAGCTTAAAGGTTTTTAAGGAATGATTTCCATAACAAAACACAGTTGAGTATATCTTTGGTGTAAATGAAACCTACATTACTTATCTGGATCTTCTAAATTTATAGCAATTGAACATTCTTAGCCTTTAAAAAATTTGTTTATCCTTACCTGAGGATGTTTTTTCATTGCTTTTTGAGAGAGAGGAATGGGAAGAGGGAGAGAGAGAGAAATTGATAGGAGAGAATATCATTGAATGGTTGCCTCTCATCTGCGCTCAGACCAAGAAGGATCACGTGTGCCGAGAATTGAGATCCAACCCACAACTTGTGTATTTGCCTTGACTGGGGCGGGGGGGGGGGCAACTGAGCCACAGTGGTCAGGGCCATTCTGGGTACTTTTTAAAAGATTTTATTTATTTATTTTTGAGAGAAGGGAAGGGAGGGAGAAAAGAGAGTGAGACCCATCAGATGTGAAAAAGAAACATGGATCTGTTGCCTCTTGCACTGCGCTGACTGGGAACCGAACCCGCAACCCAGGCGTGAGCCCTGACAGAGAATGGGACTGCGGCCTATTGCTTTGTGGAGAGCACTCAACCAACTGAGTCGCACTGGTCAGGGCATTCTTAGTCTTTTTAAAATTGTGTTTCAGATTTAGCTAGCAGTTAAAAGATGAATATATATATATATATATATGTATTTCTGAAAACTCTCCTTCTGTCATATAATATATCTGAATGCCATCATGAATTTCCTAAGACAGGTATACAGACAAGAAGGTAGGTAGGAAGGTAGATGATAGGTAGATAGATAGACAGATAGACAGATAGATGATGGATAGATACACACATATATTGATAAGCTTGACATATATTTTTGAGCTCCTATTATACATAAGACATTGCCCTAAGCACTGGAAATATAGTAATGAAATCAGTGAGTAATTAAAGTAAATGAATAATAAAAATCTGAAAACATGAAGAGGAAATGAGTGATAACTTTTATAAGGATATCTACTTGACCGACACCAAAATTTTAAAGCAATGTACAGACTTTGGGAGTAATTTATGTATATAATATTTTTATCATTTAATTTCTACTTGCTCTTTCAGTCAAAGGTATAAATACCGTAATAAAGGCTTCCATCTTAATAAGTCATTTGTACTGATTTCTATAGAAAATTGCATTCCTCACCTACTTGTTCACAGGACATTGTCTCTTTATAACCATAAGTAGAGGATTACTTCTTCATTGTTAGATCTCAGAAAAGAAAAGAAAAGAAACTGATCTAAGTGCATGGTTTATTAATAGTCAAAGAGAAAAATATTAGCTAAAAAATGCTTCTCTTTATAAAAGTTTTCCAATCATATATATATATATATACCCTTTTAACTCTAAGTTTTCAGAAATTAAATGTCTTTACCAGGGCTAAATGTACCTCTGTTTCTGCTCAAATTCAGCTTTAATTTTGCTCTGTTTCACTGCAGGCCTTTTGCAGTTTGATTCCTTGATCCTTTCCTTCTCCTTTTTGCTGTTTTATTCACTAGTTTCTGAAATTACTTTTTTGAATTCACGCTATCTTTTTTTATAGGAATTGCTGAGTCATACAGACACATGAAATATTGATCCTTATTTCTTCCCTTCCTTCATATTAAAATATATTACTATATTACAAGTCACAAAAATGCTTGTTGAATAGAAGCTCTGTACAGTTGGATTTCTATGCATCAAAAGGTAAATACAGAGCATAATGCCAGAAAGCAGGAAAATATAATCAACAATTTCATCCACTGCTGTTACCATTCAAGTGGAAAACCATTTATTCTAAAATGTCTAGAATAAATAATAAAGGAACTCTTCCTTTCTCCAAATGGTTTATAAATCAATACTTTATAGAGTATAAATAGTATTTCCATAATTTACATATGGATATTTATTGAGATAACTAGCAAATATTAACTTCCTTACTTTTAAGTGTGTATTTCTTTAACCTATTGATTTACATGATGCTTGTAGAAAGGTTTCATTCTTTCTTAGTCTGCTAATGAAAGGTTATTAATTTTTTATATTTTAGACAAAAATTATTATTCATGTGGTATATGTTAGGAAAACTTATCTTCAAATGAGTAAGATAAAACATTTAACTATGTTGAGATGACAAGATAATTAAGAATATTAAAACTAATAAATTAAAAAGTTGTTTAGAAGAAAAATGTTGACTATTAAAAAGAAATAATTTAAAATATATAATATATATGAATTGATAACATTTTGTAAGCATTCCAGGCTCTAAAAATTAGTGTTAATAGATAGAAATTTGTAGTAATTTAAAAAGCAAGTAGAACTAGGATTTAAATGTAATTAATCATATATTACAAACATATCAAATTCAAACCATAAAGTTCATTTACCTTTTCAGTATAAGATTAAGGAAGTAATAAAAATAGTGAAAAGTAGGGAAATATCTGTTGCTCGTCCTACTTTTTTTCCTACAGGGAAACTGATGTTAGATCCCCCTGTCTAATTAGGAAATTCCACACCTGAGTGGGCATGGTAGGTGGTTTTCAAAGTGAGAATTGCACCCATTCCCTCCCTTCCTTGATTCTATTTACATTATATTGACCCAAGAAAGATGTGATTTGATTAGATTGTGATTTTTTTAAAATACTAATTCTCCAATTATGTGGCTATCACCTGTGAAAAAAATAAAGTGTTTACATCTGTTTTAGTACTTTGAGATTATGCCTAAAGTTTCTAAGGAAGAGTTGTTGAGAAGCTTTGGAGTATTTTCTTTTTTCTTTTCATTTCTAACCCTTACTCGAAGGTCTTGATAGGCTGATTTCTGAAACAATTTTAAGCCTCTGAGATCATTAGTAGAAATGCAAACAAATGGCCATAGACCAGCACTGCTTCTGATTTACTGTGATCAAGGTCCTGGTGAATGTTGGGAGCATTGTGCCTGGGGGAGAGGTGAGTGGCTGCTGCTGCCCTCTATTGGTTAAATGAGTAGAGAAAACATAGAAAAGTTAGCATAACTCAATAATGTTTCTTTACCCAGAAATGCAATACAATACACCAATTTATTTGCAAAGTCATTCTCACATAATTAGCTGATACTCTTAATATTCAAAATTCATGAACGAGGAAATTGAAAACTTTAAAACTCTCTAACCTGAATATACATCTTTTCACCTTAACAGACAGTTCTTCACAAGGAATTTGAGACAGAAGGTCACATCTGCCCAGTCAGGCTGACTTTAGTTTCATGAGATAAAAACCCACGTTTGAAATATCTCTAAATATAGTTTAGGAACCTTTGAACACTCACCAGTGATGTTGAAAGACCCATTTTTCTCTTCTGACCACCTGGAATCAGCAGTCCTATCACAGAGAGGAACAGACCCCGAAGTAAATATGTTCAGAGTGTCAACAAAAAGAAAATAATTTATTTATACCTGGCCCAAATGAATTCTAAAAATAATCATAACCAGAGAGGGGCAACTGGTTCCAACATTCTGAACTGACTATAAAATAGTACAAATAAATCAGTCTTAGATTTGTGCTTTGCTCATACCAGATTGAGGTGAGGAGTTTTGCATTGAATCTGACATATCTGTTCCTATAGAAAGCCATCTTTCCATTTCTTGACAGCCTCTACATAATCTTATTATTAAATATTTGCTTTAGCATTCTAAAGTTAATTATTTCTACTTAGTTATTGCAAAAATATAGGGACTCTATATAAAGCATAAAACAATGATAAACTATGACAAGATATTGAGTCGAATCAAGTCTAATTAATTAGATCTGAAAGACAAAAAGAAAAAAAGATTTCTATTGTCTAAGAAATTATTCCTAATTTAGTTCAACCTAGGAGAAAGAAAAATAAATAAATCAATACACCACAAAAATCAGTTAATGTAATGAATATCAATCAAAATATTATAAGGTAGTCAGAATAGGCAAAGAACATGCACTTAGAAATCAGGAAAATCATATTTTAAATTCAAACCATTCTCTCTATTCATGATGTGATTTATTAAATGCTTACTTTTTTCATCTGTGAAATAAGATAATAATGCCAAACATTTATTTGTTGATCTTTATATAAATAGCTGGGTTTATGAGAATTACTCAGAAAAAACAGCACTTTTTATAGATTTAAGATAGAATACTTCAAAGAACTAAAGTACCATAGTCACAACATTACAAAGATTTTTATCATCCAGTTAATTCTATAAACTAGCAAATAACTACATTCTTATTTGAGGGATACAAGTAATAGTTCTTTTTTACTTTTTTGAATAGATCTTCCCTTAGAATGTCTGCATATACGCATATACATGGGCGGGTGCAGTAACACACACATACACATGCATAATTGTTTCATAACAAAGTTGTTCTTACAGTAACTTCAAGAAATAGTCTCCTAATTTAATAATAATTCTATAATGTTGCTTTGATACATTCAGGAATTATTTCTAGTGAGAAAATACATTTAAAGTGAAATCTATAACATATTTACTTCTGTATCAAATCACAAAATGACTCAAACATTTTTGGTATTCATTTTTTCTCTATTTTCTTTGGCTTTTTTTTGTTTCTGTGAGGAAAATGATTTTCATATTACAGTTAGACAGATCTAATTGTTCCATATATGCTTTAATAAATCATTTTTGTGAAGTATCTATGGCTTTACAGTGGATAATACTGCTTTACTAACTTAATGTTGCCACTCATTTTTGATGCCAATCCATTGTATTTTGTTTGGTCAGCGTAGTTGGTGTTTGTCTCTGTGTTCATGTCGGTATGTATAAATATACAAATAAGCAATCCAGCAACTAAATATCTGCAGACTGTTTTTAGATGGTGCATGCAGTCTCCAGTTCACCATGGGTCCTGCCATTCCCTATCACCTGTTCTGCACGACTTCATATTCTACCTTCCAGGAATACAGATCAGTTTTGACCACATCTTTAGATGTTGCCAAATTGATAGAGTCATTTAATAAATCACTGCCATCACTTAGTAGGGACACAGTGGTTTTAATGTTCTCCAACAATTTTTCTGCTTGCTTTTACTGCTGAACTTATTGCTTCAATATATGAGTTATTTATTTTTTTAAACAATTTAGATTAAATTCATAGATTAATAGAGATCTTAGGTTCCATGTAACAGATGGCTAAATCTATGTAAAATATTAAAAAGGCTTTTTATTCTTGTGGCATTACATTTGTCAGAAGGATAATAAAACAGTTAACTTTCACTATTGAAGCAATTTCCGAAGAGAAATGGTGACATTTGCACACTTTTTCCCTGTATCTAATATAAAAATGAAGAGCCAAACTTCACTAATTCTGTACTAAGAATTTTACATGCATTTGCCCCTTGTAAATGTATGCCATTGTATTGTTCTCTTGCAAGGGTACATTCAATCAATTCTTGTTATTTTTAAAATGACAGACAGATAATATTAGTTATTACCAAGCCTAATGTGTGCTCATACTTGGTTCCTTTCTAAGAATAAGTCTTCTAAGGGTCAGCAGACTTTTTAAGTATTTATTTTTAAATTGTTTCTCCTTAAATAGGAATTATAATACATTTTATGGTATCCTCCGAGTTTTTAGTGTGTATGGAAAGAAAATATATATGCAAATACAAAAATCTTTGCATATATGTACACACACCCCAAAACTGGAATTATCTTCTGCAGGGCAGGCCCCTTGTAGGAGTACAGGCTTCTCCTGCTGAGTGTTCTAGGAACCCATTTGGATCAGTGCATCACCTGGTATTACTGTGAGAGGCTGTGTTCAGCTTCAATGAATTTTTAAAAAAATTCTTTCAATGCATTTGCCCATTTTGTGATGGGTGATTTATGAGTGCACCTGCCCACACCGTGCTGAGTGTTCCGCAGTTCTGCACCAGAAACGACCTGACCCCCATGCCCCACCCTCCCTATTCACCTGATCTCACCACAAGTGACTTGTTTTTGTTTCCGTGGTTGAAAAAATTTGCCAAAGGGAAATGTTTTGTCGACATGGAAGAAGTAAAACAAAAAATGGCAGAAGCACTAAAAGGCATCAAAATTGATGAGTTCAAATATTGTTCTGGGCAGTAGGAAAAATGTCTTGATAGTTGTATTACATTAAATGGAGTGTACTTTGAAAGTTATTGAAGTTTAAACATGTAAGGATAAACAATTTTTGTGTATGAATGATATATATATATATATATATATAAAGTCTAAGCAATTGGGTTGAAGGGGTTGGTATTAGACCTGCCATAAATTGGGGAATTGAAACAGACGCTGACAGTGGAGTTGCAAACAAGTGGACCTATAAATAGGGTCTAATTTTTATGAAGTTTTGTTAGCATAGAGAGTATATTAACTGTGCTAGTGTGACAAAAAAACAAGGTTTTCACACAGCAGTGGAAATCTAGGTTGTGTTATTAGGTATTGTCCTCCAGAATAATGGATCCAAGAAATTGCCACAGTGATAAAAAGACTAAAGCCTAAATTTTAAGGTAAAATCTTAACATCTAGACAGGGCAGTTGGCAGCTAGGAAGGGTTTTATTTGTCAGTAGAGGGTGATGTTGAGACTAGGAACAAACTGGCAGTTACTGAGTGTTTTGCAATATATGCTGTGCTGGATGCAGATGATCAAGCCTGCATTTGAAACAAGAGTTGAGAGAAAGCCACAGTGAATGGAAGGTATGACCTCCTCAAGTCTAGATAGCCACGAGACATGATTCAGGAAACACTGGGCTTGAAAAAGCATATAGAAGTTGCCCCCAACCAGCTGCAGGACAGTGAGAGAATGTGAAGCCTTTTAGATGAAGTACTCATGTGTTTGCAACTCTTCTTATAGTTGAGAAACTGAGTCCAATGGACCTGCAAGCAGAGTGTTCAGTGGAGCTGAGTTGTTGAGGAGCTGGAGAAAGCAATATAATATTTATGGCTAATATTCATTATGTAAAACATTGAAGTTTAAACTAGGAATACTTCAGATTAATAAGTGTACATTTTTTAAACTCATGAGTAGCAAGCACTCAGTAATGTAATTGCAGTCATTACTCCTACTTGATGAACTAGATGTGTGCCTAAAAATGTATATGTAAATGATCATTGTTTGAATAAAGTGATTTGCATTCTAAGTGCATTAAAAAACTCACTGTTTATAAAATATCAAATGAGGTCATTAGAAATATGAACTTTTTCCTTCAATGCATGACCTTTACAGCAGTACAGAAATTACAATAAACATTTTCACTTCTATTGTCTCCTTGGAATCTCAGAACTCTGAAAGTCACCCAAGTAGGTATAATTAGGCAACTTTTGTGGAAGCAGGAGAGGCTGAGAAAGAAAAAGAAATATCGCCAATGCCACACAACTTCTAAAAGTTAGCTCTAGACTGTGAGCTATCCTTCCTTCTCTCTTTCTCTGTCTCTGTCTCTCTCTCTTCCCCACACTAGCTGTATGTTTTGTAAAATGTGTTAGTTCCCATTTGTTAGAGTCAGTGTTTGGGATCTAATTAGTGAGAGAGCCATTTTACAGCTTGGGATTATCAGCAACAGTTTAGTTTATCCTCTCAGTAGGGAGCAGGGCAGCTTTGAGCTTCCTCACAACTGGTTCCTTTGGTAAAAGCAAGTGGAAACATTTTGGGTGAAGGTGAAAGTATGGATGTGGGAGTAAGCTGCAAAGTCAAAAGCTAGAAATAAGACATGCACAATACTTCCCTAACAGAGAAGGAGCAGACACAATATATGACATTGATTGAGGAAATCCACTCCTCAGATATCTGCAGGAGCCCCATGGTTTTTTGAAAGCTGACAATCTGACAAATTTATCTCTTACAAGCCATGAGAAAATATACCTGTACTTTTAGTGTTTAGATTGAAGAAATGACGCAGAGGTATCGTAATGGCTGTCTTTACATAAAAAAGGAATAGCTGTCATATGAGAAAGGAAGTATTTTGCTTAATACACGATTCCAGAGGCTAAAGTAGGACCAATGGGCAGAAATCCAATTTTTTAAATTGAACTTAAATGCAAGTGTTGCTTGATTTACTTATTATTAATGAATAGAAATTCACGACAATGAAATGAGCTTTCCAGTGAGGAAGTAAGATGGTAGTCATGGATTTCTTTGTAATTTGAAAACACAAAGAGGTGAGGGACCTGAGCCTAAAGGATACTAATTTTTATTAAAAGGGAAGAAAATGTTGCTACTGCTAGAAATAATAGTTAAAATTAATAAAATGCTAATTATAATTTATGCACTATTTTATTTTATTTATTTGTTATTGTTGTTCAATTATAGTCGTCTCCATTTTCCCTCCCATTACTCTCCTACCCTACCCATGCCCCGCTTTCCACTTTCAATTTTCTCCCGTCCCTTTGTCTTTGCCCATGGGTGCTTTACACATGTTCCTTGATTTGACCCTTCCCCTTCTTTCTCCCTTATCCCCCTCCCCTTGCCTCTCTGGTTACTGTCAGTTGGTTCTTTATTTCCATGTCTCTGGTTCTATTTTGCTCACTTGTTTGTTTTGTTGATTAGGTTCCACTTGTTTGTGGTATTTGCCTTTCACAGCCTGGCTTATTTCACTTAGCATAATACTCTCCAGTTCCATCCATGCCATCACCAGGACAGGAGCTCTTTCAATCTTTCTGCTGTGAAGTATTCCACAGTTTTTGGTCCACTCATTCACTGGTGGACACTTAGGCTGTTTCTAACACTTGGCTATTATAAATTGTGCTGCTATGAACATTGGGATGCCTAGGTTCTTTTGAATTGGTGTTGCAGAATTCTTAGGATGTAATTCTAGCAGGGGAATTGCCAGGTCAAAAGGCAATTCCATTTTTAGTTTTCTGAGTAAATTCCATACTGTTTTCCATAGTGGCTACACCAGTCTGCATGCCCACCAACAATGCACTAGGGTTCCCTTTTCTCCACAACCTTGCCAGCAATTGTTGTTTGTTGATTTGTTTATGATGACCATGCTGACCAGAAAACTATTGAACACTGAGGAAAGAAATTAAGGAACATACAAATAAATGGAAGCAAATACCATGTTCACAGATTGGAAGAATTAACATCATCAAAATGTCCATACTACCCAAAGCAATTTAAAGATCCAATGCCATCCCTATTAAAATACCAATGCCATATTTCTCAGATATAGAACAAAAATTCCAAAAATTTATATGGAACCAAATAACCTCAAATAGCAATCAAATAGCCTCATCAATTTTGAGAAAGAACAAAGTAGGCCCTGGCTGGTGTAGCTCAGTGGATTGAGTGCAGGCTGGGAACAAAAGGGTCCCGGTTCGATTCCCAGTCAGGGCACATGCCAGGGTTGCAGGCTAGGTCCCCAGTGGGGGCCATGTGAGAGGCAACCATACATTGCGGTTTCTCTCCCTCTCTTTCTCCCTCCCTTCTCCTCTAAAAATAAATAAAATCTTAAAAAAAAAAGAAAGAAAGAACAAAGTAGGAGAGATCACAATACCTGATATCAAATTTTATTACAAGGCCACTGTAATCAAAACAGCCTGGTACTGGGATAAGAGCAGATACATAGACGAATGGAACCAAATAAAAAGTCCAGCA
>PVJI01009393.1:0-65682 GCA_004026765.1 Micronycteris hirsuta | reverse complement strand
ATTGTGTAATGACTCGGGGAGCCATCTGCGGGCCACCTTTCCCCACACTGCAAAACATACATAGGTCAAACAGTGTTGCACTAATAATCCAGTAGCTCCTTGGACATGGGATGCTGGCAGTACATACTCCCGTCCTCCAAAATTCTACTCAGTGGGCTCCCCAAGGGACCAGCATAGAACTGCCCTTACTGTGCTGGCCGTACATGCAAAAAGCTATAACCAGAAAAATATAGACAATCTGGGAGCTGCCTATAAACAAAACTATCATCCACAACTCTGTTATTCCAAACAGTGTTCACAAGCAAATTTTCAGCCAAACAGTCTCACTTCTCAGAGCCTGTCCCCTTCCCAGAGCCATTTCCTTTCCACCTGCCGGGAGTATGTAGGCAGCTGATGCCATCGAGAGGTGTGCAGAGAAACTCCCAGAGACCGACCGGGAAACTCTACAGTCCCCTCTCCCATTTCTGAGGGGGTCGGTCTGCCTTTCAGACCTCTCTCTTACTCCAGACCACACGGCTCTTTTCTTACTTTCACATCTCCCGGTGTCACAGGTGGGCAATGGTAACCAGGTTCTTGGTGATCGCAAAGAATTGAACCGAACACACAGTTTATAGCAGAAAGAGAGAGCAGATTGATTAAACGATAGTACACTCCACAGACCAAGAGAGTGGGCCAACTCTAAGCAGAGATTGCCCTCGGGCTGGAGGGATTCCATTCTCATAGGCAGATATTTCCTGGCTAGTTTTGGTGGACTTTTATTGCACATGTACAAGTAGTTACATTATTTTAAAGCTACTGTGCATGTCGTCTCCCATGATGTTCTTTGGCCACTGGGGAAGGGGGTCACACAATGTTAATTTGTTATAATGCTATTATAATGAAGCAGGAGTCATGTAACATCTTCTGCACAGGTGCATTCATGATTCCCCACGATTCAGTGCTTTTCCAAAAGGGGGAACAACCAGTTAGAACAGGGTTTCTGTCCTGTATCAGTGTCCTTTATTGTAGCCCTGGGGTATCTCCAGAGTTTCCTCCTTCCTGACTATCTCCTGCCGCACCAGCAGACTTCCTCTCTTACACTCCAAACCTCATGGTGGACCTCTCTTCTCTTTTAGCCTGCCCTTATTTAAATGCTCAGCCTAGAACTTCCTGTGTGACCTCAGTTCCGGCCCTTTCTATGATATGTTAGTGTCTGCCATTTTTGCCAGTTCCCCTGTATCTTTTACCTTCTTTCGGCTGCCATCTTTAGTCAGGGCAAAAGTTCCCAGTGATGCAGGGACATCCAGGGTGAGCATTCTCCCCTGCCTCTTGAGCAGGCACTATATGAGCTCTCCTGACTATGTCATGAGTCCCTGAGCATTTTCACAGTCACAGTCAAGTACACAATTTGCCCTGGGCGGCAGCCCTCTTCCTTTGAGGCAGGCACAGCTATTAACGTGCCATTGTTATGCAGTGTATCCTAACCACTGCACCATCTACTCTTCTATTCTGACCTTCCCCCAGTCGAGGATTGTGGGGGATATGCTCTGCCCCTGTTAAAGTTTTGCTGATGTTCATAGATGGAACCTATGAGGGAATTAATAATACTTTTTTATCCTCCAGGCTGGTGGACCATGTCCAAAGTTTAAAAAAAAAAAAAGAAAGATTCTTTGTGTTTAGCCTTCTCTCACTTATAGTTAAAGAACAGGATCGGTTTATTCAGGGAGAATAGGAAAGAAGTGAAAAATGAATATAGGAAAAGTGTTTGTTTATTTTTAGAGAAAGGGAGAGAGGGAAGCATCAATGTGTGGTTGCCTCTCACGCGCCCCCTACTAGGGACCTTGCCCACAACCCCGGCTTGTGCCCTGACTAGGAATCGAACTGGCAACCCTTTGGTTCGCAGGCTGGCATTCAGTCCACTGAGCTACACCAGCCAGGGTGGAAAAATGTTTTGACCACACTTTTAGAAGAATATTTCCTTCATACAAAAGTGAAAATGTTTTTTATGATTATAAGTAGGATCTAGATTTGTTATATTTGGATTTATCTCATGTGCTTTGGCAAATGTTGATCAGTTGGTGGTGGTGTGAACTGCTGGGCAGTCAGCAGTGAAAGTGAATGCAAATTCTTGTTAGTTCACCTGATTTGAATAATAACTGAAGAATGTAATTATACTCTTAGTTTATATTAAAGGACCTACTTTAAAATGAATGTAGATTCTCTTTTAAATAGCAATAGAAAATAATCTTCGTTTTTCCCCCTCTAGATGTGAGGTAGAAAATCGATACCAGGGAAACCCTCTCAAAGGAACATGTTATTGTAAGTGTTTTTGTAATTCTTATCTGTCTAGAAGCAACACAGTTCAGTAAAACTTCATTACTGTCTTTAACATTGCTTGAGAATGGTAAGTGCTGCAGGAATACAGCAATGACCCATGGAATTGTCCCCTTATTTGAGATGTTCACATTCTGTTAAATCTAATACATATATGGATATGATTTTAAATTGCTTTCTTTGTGGTTGTGGTTTATGTTAATATGTCCATAGCAGACATCGAGGAAGAATACAGAGATAACGCATCTCTGGTTTTCTTGTGTATGTTCTCTTGAAACCTTATTTCATTTTCTACTACCTGGTTGTCATTAATTGCTTTTTTATTTTAGGATGTAGATCCAAAAAACAATTCTTCAAATATAGTTAAAGTCATTCTCTCTGAAACTGGCTTGTGTTAACCACCTCTTTAGGAACTAGTATATAAAATAAAAATCTAATGATTAGCTTATAGTGAAAGGTAAGTCTGGCAAAGTGACCAGGTCCTTATGGGCAAATGCACTTCCTTCCCGTAGGAGAATCCACACAGCAGGCCAGATTATGGAACCAGAGAAAAGGGAGTTAATGTCTGGCATACCCACTATAATTACATACCTGCTTTCCTGGGTTGAAATTGTCCCTTCAAAATTCGTGTCCTCTTGGAACTTATAAATGTGGAAATATTTCTTTTTTTCTAGGAGAAAAGAGAAAAACTTGACAACCTTGTGTAGAGGAAAGAGTTCTTAGATACGATTCCAAAAGCACAATTCATAAAAGAAAATGTTGTTTATTGGGACTTATCAAAATTTAAAGCTTTTTTTTTAAATGCCATTAAAAAATAAAAAAACAAGCCACAAACTAGAGAAAATGTTTGCAAAGCATATATTTGATTAAGGGCTTATATCCAGAACATATGAGAAACATTTACAACTGAATAAGGAGACGATTACAATGAAAAACAAAGATTTGAATACACATTTCACCAAAGAATATACGTGAATGGCTAACAAGCACATTAAAACGTGGGTAACATTAGACATTTGGGATCTACGTATTAAAATCCCTGTGAGACACATCCCGAAAGTGGCTAGAGCGAAAAGCCAGTTCTGTGGCTTACGAGAAGACAGCCAGATTCTCACATCTGCTTCGACCTCTGTTGCAGCATCTCTTTGGTAGAAGTGCATGAGAAGAACCTGGCCTCGCCAGACATGTAGTTGGAAAAGGAAGTATTTTAATAACCATCTCCGATAATTATGGATGTTATCCTTTGATACCATACCAGAACCAGACAACTGGTCGTTTTTTTAAAGTTAACTACCATGTGGAACATGAAACCACTTCAGTGAATTTTTTGGTAGTCTTTTACATTTATAAACTACTTATTATATTAAAAAATAAAAGCCAATACCAAGTTTTAACAGTGCTATGGAGAAATCTCATACATTTTGTGTGGGAATGTGATATGGTATAGTCTCTCTGGAAAACCATATGGCAGTTTCTTAAACAGTTAAAAATAAAATTACCAGCGACTCCCCATTTATAGCACTACGTCCTTAAGCATAACTTAGCGTGTAATAGACGTTCAGTTAATATTTGTAGGTGAGGTAGGTTGGGGCTTAAGATCTCAGCCAGGGTCGTGATAATAAGGAGGGTTTGGTGGGTTAACCCAAACAAAATGGTATTGTCCACAGACCTGATTTCCTTGAAAAACCCCCAGTCTGCAGGTATAGGTAAGCCAAAAGTGCTTTCCTGGCTATTCAGTGTTTGTGAGATAATCAAGGTGTATTTCTAGAGACCTGTTTTGTTTTATTTCAATCCTAAAGACATCTGGCTTTCTTTCCGTAGACACTCTTCTTATTGACTATCAGTTCACCTTTAGCCTGTCCCAGGAGGATGACCGCTATTACACAGCTATCAATTTTGTGGCGACGCCTGATGAAGTAAGATTTAATAGTCTTCTCACTTTGTTTTGAATTTATGTGAATTTTTTTTGTCATTGTGGTTAGAAGTACTACCTTAACAGTGGTCCCAGAGTGGAGCACACTTGATGATGTTTAAAGATACAGGAAAGAAATGTCAGAACCTACATTTTATCTCTTTTCACCTAAAAGGCAAGAGCGGTGTTAAGATTTAGTAGTACCTGGTACCCAGACTGACGGTGACTCCACACGCACGTGGTTTGCCCATCGGCCCGTTGCATCCCCACACAGAAAAGGAGAGGAGACTGCAGGGGCATCTTCCCCATCCGAGGAACAGGTGGCAGAGCCCACATTTAAACCAGAGGCTTAAAAGTGCTCCCAAAGAAACTGTGATTGAAATCAGTGCCAGTGATGCAAGGGAGGTGGCAGAGGTGACACGTGGGAGAGGTCTCATACAGTTAAGTTAGAAACCTCATTAGGATGTAAAAACAGTGAAGGTTTAGTTGGGTCCAACAAGTCGGTAAAAGTAATACAATTTAATTATTGCTTTATTTTAAAATCTGGAAACTGTTCTAATTAATTTTCTAATTATCTCTACCTCTCCTCAGCAAAACAGGGATTTGGACATGTTCATCAATGCCTCCAAAAACTTCAACCTCAATATCACCTGGGCCGCCAGCTTCTCAGGTAAAAATCCCCCTAGAGAAGACGTTTTGAATGGAGGTAATAGGTTAAGAAACATGACGTAGGAGTTGAGAAAGGGGGCTCTGAAGACAGATAGATGGGTTTGAAACCCCCCTTTGCCACTTATTAGCTGGGAGGCCGTGAGCAAATTTTTTAAGCCCTCTCTAGATTTTAGGGTTATTCATCGTAAAGAGAGTGTTGCGTGAATTACATTGGGCCCCACATGTCAGTGCCTGCCATGGTGCTGGGCTCGGTACACGCTCACCGTCTCTGCCCCACTCCCACCACCACTAGCATTGCTGCAGCACTGCTCTGGCTCTGCCTTCGTCATCCCCATCCCTCCTTCAGAAGCGAAAAAGGCAAGGGACTCACAGATGCAAGAAATGGAAACAGTTAAAATAGAATGAGATTTTAGTAGGTACAGGGAATTGTACTTTGGGAATTAAATAAAACTCTGGAGCACAGCTTTTGCTATCCTGTTTATCTTACTATGAGTCATGAAAATGTGCCAGGGCAGAAAATCTACTACAAAAGTCAAGGGTGGGCCTTAGTGATTAAGAACATAGCTTGACTGACCTCCGAATTCTGCCTCTTGCTTACTGTACTGCGCTTTTCTATCAGGCAAAATACTTAAGCTTTCTGACCCAGTTTTCTCGTGTAAAAAACACCTAACCATGCAGAATTTCATGGGAATTAAGTGATGTAATGAAGTACTCAGTGTAGTGTTTGCAGAATGGTAAATTCTCACTAAATGTTTCATTGTTATTATTATACAGTTCTGGATTTTGACCAAAACACAACCTATTAGACTGAAGCAAAATTAAATCAGTACCTTTGCCTGTTCCTTTATGTTTATTGTGCCCTAAAAGATTGTATAGAATTCAGAAAAGGTTCAGAAACTTGCAGTGAGGAGAGACTTTAAGAAAAGGCGTACGTTACTGGAGTGTTTGTCTTGAGAAAGGCAGGTTTTCTGAGCGTGTGGAGGTTTGCAGTGAGCACCTGTCTCAGTGAGGTCCTGACAGCCTGGGCTCCAGTCACAGCTTTAACTCAGACTGGGGAAAAATCGATTTCATGAATCCTGGTAGACACTGGAATTCCCGGCAGAGGGAGAATTTGGAATGCTGAAAGACTTTTGGGGAATAGATGCATTTATACCAGATTGGGGGGCGGTACTTAAACACAGCTGTAGCTGGTAGCAGAAGGGACTGAGTGACCCTTAGAGTTCCATCCTCCCTGCTACTGTTGAGACTTGAGGTCACTGCAAGGTAGGAAGTGCGGGGTGAATCAGTGTCCCTAGCAGGGGACATACGGAACACTGCCGGACAAGTGTGTAAGGGGAAATGCAGAGCAGGCAAAGTGTAGTGGGCACAGTAGCTGCCATTGCTTGTTAATAGGATTCTAGTGGTGTCTATATTTTCACAGCCACGTGCAGCCCATTTCAGTGGAGGGGAGTTGCAGGGATTCCTGGTAAAACATTCTAGTTAAGGGCACAGGCTTGTGTATCAGCCTTCCCAGCTTCAGATCCCAGCTCCACTTCTTGCCAGCTGTGTGACCTGGAACCAGCTTCTTAGTTTCTCTGAGCCTCACTGTCCTAATCTGTAAATGAGGATAATAGGATTATTGTTAGGGTTAAGTGCTGTTGAGCTCTTAAAAGCTGTTTCTGGGACATAGTAAGTGTTTAATAAATGCAATGAGAGTGGATTCTGCACCCCCCCCAAAAAGCTCTTTTGTTTTATTTTTTTCTTCCTAATAGCCGGAACCCAAGCTGGAGAAGAGATGCCAGTTGTTTCGAAAACCAACATCAAGGAGTACAAAGACAGCTTCTCGAATGAGAAGTTTGATTTTCGTAACCACCCAAATATCACTTTCTTTGTTTACGTTAGCAATTTCACCTGGCCCATCAAAATTCAGGTAAGCTGTGCTTTTTGCTCTCATCTGCAGACATAGTGAACTCTCTTGAGTGGAGGCTAAATTCGCTAATTTGGAACTTGCGATAAATGAGACGTACCGTGTTGCTTTGCCTCTGTGATATCGATGCAAAGGAGTGCTGAGCACGTGAATAACACTGTAGGCGATTGTAGTGGGGATGGTGTAAACCGCTTGTGAAGGAAAGTTCCCAGCGATTTGGAAAGCGACTCGGCATGTAACAAATTTGATAATTATGACTATAACTTCTTCATTGAGCACTCGCATTGTAAAAATTTGTAGAGCTACATAAAAAGCTTCAGTTCTGGCGTGAGTAAGGTGGGTATGAGGGAAACAAACACGTGCATAACCAGTGAAAGCCAGAGTGTGCAAAGTGCCGCGTGAAAAGGTCCCCAAAATGCTATCAGAGTTTAAGGGACAGTGGGACAGTGTGTAATGGGAGGCGGCCTAAGGTCGCATTAAAGGGCCTCGGCCTTGCAGTCAGACAGACGTGGGTTTGCGTCCTGGCTCGCTCCTGTACAGCGCAGGTTCCCTCCTCCCATCTCAGGTTTTCTATGTGTGTGACCTGAGAGGGGAAGTCAAAGGATTCATGTCACCCGCTGCAGCCACTGCTGCTGTTCATTTGCTCGTTTCCTCTGTTCCCACGGGACCAGTGGACTCCCTCTTATCCAAGACCTGCGGTCCACTTCGTGCTTTTTGTAATTGTTGGCTGCTGTGTCCTTGCGGCCTTGCCTTAATACTTTTTACTTTCACCCCCTCCGTTTTGGGTAAATGTGGAATTTAGGGATGGGCGGGCTCTCAGGTACTGGTTCGCCTTTAGCCGTGGAAGCCTGGCCACTGGACGAGGGCTGTGGCTGTCTGCCACCTTGCGGAAGCATGGTCAAGGGACACAGGTTGTCACAGATCAGTTAGGATGGGTGTGCATTCCAGTGCTGGGGGTTTCATATTCATGCTTCAGAGCTGTGGCTAAAGAACAGTCTTTTCCTTTCTAGAATGTGGAGGACAGGCTTGGTGTTGTATTTTTTCTAACCACCCTCTTTTCCTTTTCCTTCTAAATGGTCTACAAGTTCATCCTCTAATCTGCTTTTCCCTTTGCTCTTGCACAGTCTGCTTCCCTCTTCAGCCAGCCTTCTTACAACCATGGACCACATTCCCTATTTCTATTTTCTCTTACTCATTCACCCATCAGCCCAAAGCAGTCTGCCTCCCCCCCGCAGCACACCCTGACACTGCCCTGTCTCAGTGAGCTCCAGCGACTGCGTTCTCAGTACTCTCTCCTCGTAGAGGGACTTGAATCACTGTCTTTCTTGCCTTCCTGGTCCTTCCTTTCCGATTCTCTGGCCAGTCTTTTTAGGGAATCTTCTTCCTTAAACTTTGGGTTGTCTGGGTTGCAGGTTGGTTCTCTTCTGTTTTCATCCCAGTTTCTCTGGCTAATTCCATCCCATTTGTAGGTACTACTGTACTGGTGATTCTCGATGCTCTGGCTCCAGCTCAGCTTATATTTGAGCTCCAGGCCAGTAAGTGCTCTTGGTTGCTATCTAGACTTCTCTGCCTGGACATTCACAAGCTCTCCGCACTCAGCACATGGCTGTTCTTGTGACCTTAGCCCCACACCCCGTGCTTCCTTTCCCAGTGAATGGCACCACCGATTCATTGCGTTGTACAACCCGGACCCAGGAGGTCATTTGCATTCCTGGGATAATCCTGACTTGGGCATGATGTGTCATTTTCTTACTTTGAGCATTGCTGGGATGCAAAACTTACTTTAAGTTTGCTAATATTTCAGTTAGAACATTATATCTGTTTCATGAGTGAGAATGTCTGATAATTTTCCATTCCTGTCCTTGTTGTGGTTTTTATATCAAGGTTAAACTAACTTTTAATAATTATAAATTGATGACAAAAAATAATAATTATAAATTGAGGAATTGTTCTTATTTCTGGAAGAGATTATATAAGATTAGAATTAACCTGAACCTTGGCTATTAGTACTTGGCTAGATCTCCTATAAAATCAGTTGATTCTGGTGTTTTATATGTGGAGATTTTTTGAACTGCTAATTCAGCTTCTTTAATAGTTATAGGATATTTTGGGTTTTGTCTTTCTGTTTGAATCACTTAGGATAATATTTTATTTCATGTATTTTTCAAATATATTGACACAAAGTTTTTCACACTGTCCTTTATCTAATGTTTGCAGCATCTCTGCCTAAGTGTACTGAATCATACACTTAAAAATGGTTAAAATGGTAAATTTTGTCTTAAATATATACCCCAACCAAAAATAGTTTTAAAAGTATCAAGATTTTTTGCAAATATAGACAAGTTTATTCTAAAATTTATGTGAAACGGTAAAGATTCTAGAATAGCTATAACAGTTTTTAAAAAGGAATAAAGTGAAAGGAATCACTGTATGCAGTGTTAAAGCTTATTATTTAGCTAGAGTATCCAAAGCATTGTGGTTATTGGTGGGGGACAGACAGAGATCACACAATAGAACAGACAGGGAATAGAATAAAGAAGCCTGAACTAGATCCTCATAAATACGTCCGACTGATTTTTGACATTGGCGCAAAGACAATTCAGTGCAGGAAAGATAGCCTGTTCAACAAATAGTACTAGAACAATTGGACAACCGTAGGCAAAAAAAAAAAGAACTTTAACCTAAACCTCACATTTTATATAAAAATTAATTCAGTGTGGAGCACAGATTTAAATGTAAAACAAAGCTATAAAACTTTTAGCAAAAAATAGGAGAAGATCTTTATATCTTAAGGCTAGGCAAAGGTTTTTAGACTTGACCACAAGAACATGATCCATAAAAGGAAAAATTGATAAATTGGACTACATCAAAACAAAAAGGTTTTCTTCTGTGAAAGACCCTGTTAAAGGGATGAATAAAAAGGCTACATACTAGGAGAAAATATTTGCAAACCATAGTTTCAACGAAGCACTTGTATCTGGAATATAAGACTAATTCTCAGAATGCAATGTTAAAAGAAAGTAATTCATGTAGAAAATGAACAAAAGAGATGAGGAAGCATTTCACCGAAGAAGATACACATATGTCAAATAGCATAAGAAGATGTTTAGGATCAAAGCTGTTAAGGAAATGAAAATTAAAACCACAATGAGACATCACTATACACCTATCAAAATGCTAAAATTGAATACCAAATGCTAGAGAGGCTGCAGAGAAATTGGACCATGTTGTACGTTGCTGGTGGAAGAGCGAGATGGTACAGCCACTCTGAAAAACAGTTTGGCGTTTTCTTTTTTTTTTTTTTTTAAGATTTTATTTATTTATTTTCAGAGAGAGGAGAAGGGAGGGAGAAAGAGCAATGTACGGTTGCCTCTCACACGGCCCTCACTGGGGACCTGGCCCACAACCCAGGCATGTGCCCCGACTGGGAATCGAACCAGGACCCTCTGGTTCCCAGCCCGCGCTCAATCCACTGAGCTACACCAGCCGGGCTGGCGTTTTCTAATAAAACTAAACTTGCTCTGACTGTACAGCCCAGCAATTGCGTTCCTGGGCATTTATCCCAGAGAAATGAAAACTGATGTGGAAATAGACACCTGTGCAGCAGTATTTAGCGGCTTCATTCATAGTGGGCCCAAACTGGAAACAAGCCAAGTATTATTCAGCAGGTGAATGGTTAAATAAATTGTGCTAACACATATCATGGAATAATACTCAGCAATGAAAAGAAGCAGACTCTTGATAAAGTTGCATAAATCCCAAGGAGATTTTGCTGAGTGAGGGAAAAATTAGAAATTGGCATTGTACATGATTCTATTTCTTTAACATTTAAAAATAAAAATTTTAGAACAAAAGTTGATATAATCTACTGAGGCTTCAACTTTCTCTGACTTCTGACCTCTAGACCCCCTTTAGAAAGGGGTCATCTGATTAGATCAGGCCCTCCCACGCTCTGATGGGGGAGATTATACAGAGCATACATACCAACGTAGCAGGAACCTTGGGGGCCAAACAGGGATTTAGGTTACTTGTCTGACCCCAAAGAGGTTGAACTCCAAGCTCCAGTCAGCACAGTTTCAATTTGGTAACGTCTTCTAGCACTGTCAAGTAGAGATCATATATATTTATAAAATACTTGATTTGCACTCTAGTAAATATTATTTATTGACTTATTTTAAGTCGAGATTGTTTTCATAATGGCATACTTTGTGATATTCTGAATCCATTTGAACTTCAGACTTTGTTGCTTATAGCTGAAAAACAATGAATATTTTTGAGATTCCTAGTGAAAACCTTGACTTAAGGCTGCTGACGTTTTTCCCATTTGGAAAGAGGGCTCCGAGCACATAAACAGGCTTTTGTGCTGGAGCTGGCCGTGCGGTTGCCAGTGCGGAGCTCTGGTTTTTTCCCTCCCGATACTCTGTTGCTCCACCCTCTGAAAGTCCCTGAAATGGTTTTAGAGCGTTTCCTTCTAGAGGGATCTCTTCCCCACACTTATTTTTTAAAAGTACCAATTTTAAGTTTTAAGAATCAGAGATGTCGATTTTCTGCCTGATTTTCTGGTGCTCTTTACCTGGGCGGCATCGCTCGCATGAATAAGATCCCCTCATGAGAGCGGCATTCAGGAGCACTTCTGAAAATAAACCATGGCGTGCTCACCATTTAGCTTGCCAAGCTTTCCTTGAAAAAGCAGGTAAGTTCTATTGAAAATGTGTCTTTTTGTTCTTTGGTGTGTGCACACAGTGTGACGAGACCCGCAGCCTCGGGTGTTGTCGGTGTCTTCACACGCGCTGGCTCTCTGCACTCGGGACGGTATTTGGGTGTGCGCTGGGCGGAGGGCTGTGACTGCCTGGGCAGATGCTGTCCTCTTCTCAACAACGGGAGCTGTCTCTTTCTTTCTTGTTCTGTTTTCCTCGGAGCCTTTGCTTCTCTAGATGTAGGTAGCTCTTCAACACATGTGTGCACACTTAGAGACTGTACACATTCAGTAAAAACGTAAAGAATAGGGACTGTCTGAACGGTGCTGTGTAGGCCATTCAGTTGAACTTCAGTATGGCTTTCAGTGCAGGCAAAATACCTTTCCTGTCTTTCTCGTTTTTTAAGCAAAATAACTGAGGAAATCTAATTCTCTACTCGGAAATTCGTGTAAACATTGGCGCTTTAAAAATGGTAATGCTAAACTCAAGTTCCTTCTCTCTGAACTGATTCCAGGATCCTTTTCCATAATTAGGAACAGATCAAAACCTATAACTGCTAACCGAGGGAATTTGAAACTAACTAGAAAAGTCTTTGTAGGTGCAGTTTTTAAAAAACACCCCCTCCCCCCCAGACTGAAAGAGCCTGTGTGCAGTAGGGTGGTGGGTTTGCCAGGTCTAGTTGTGCCTGGTCTCTGGTCCGTTGCTCCTGTGGGTGAGCACCCCTCCCTCAATTCAGCTTTCTGAAGGTGATCCTAGGTATTCTCCCCAGTGAGCAGGCGCTCAGCTGGCTTAGCCAGGACCGCAGTTTGGGAGAGTAGGTACTCAAGATAGAGAATGGACAGGCAGACATCGTGTGCGGGGGGAGGTGGGTAGGGAAGCCGGGATTCTGGCTCATTACCGGCTCTGCAACAGAGGTGATTATTGTAACGTGGAACTAATATTAAAGTCCCGTCCGCACTGGGTGTTTCATCTGCTGCTCTATGTGAGAGGCTAGTGTTCACAAGTGAAGGGAACACAGAGTTTGTGTTGAGAACCAGGTATTCATTTCGATGTTGGAGTTATGTTTATGAGTGCTAACAGGATTGCCATACTGAGCAAAGGATGTATGAAACTTTTGTTGACTCAGATATGCTTTTTTTAGTAAAAATTTTATTGAGATATTATTCACATATCATACAATTCACCCTTTTAAAATGTACAGTTTAGTGGTTTTTAATATATTCACAGAATCGTACAACCCTGACCACATCAATTTTAGAATATTTTCATCACGTACCAAAAAAAAGAAATCCCACCCGGCTGGTGTAGCTCAGTGGATTGAGCACGGACTGGGAACCAGAGGGTCCCGGTTCGATTCCCTGTCGGGGCACATGCCTGGGTTGCGGGCCAGGTCCCCAATGAGGGCCATGTGAGAGGCAACCATACATTGCTCTTTCTCCCTCCCTTCTCCTCTCTCTGAAAATAAATAAATAAAATCTTAAAAAAAAAAATCCCTTCCCCATTAGCAGTCATTTCCCCTTCCTCCCTTTCCCCAGCTCCTGGAAACCACAAGTCTACTTTTTGTCTCTATGGATTTGCCTATTCTCGATATGTCATATAAATTGAATCACATAGTAGGTGGTCCTGTGGGGCCTGGCTTCTTCACTTCGCATGGCGTTTTCAAGGTTCATCCATACTTAGTATGTTTTGGTACTTCATTCCTGTCTAAGATTCAGTAACGTTCCATCGCATGGATACACCACATTTTGTTTATCCACTCATCTGTTGATGGGTACTTGGGTTGTTTCCACTCTTTGACTATTATGAGTAGTGTCAGATGTACTTTTAATGTTTGTAGTTATTGTATAATGATGGTGATGATGATTTACACAGACCTCCTGGTGTTCGATATCTGTACCTTAAGGGTTTTAGGAATTATAAAGCCGTGAAATAGAAATACATTTAAAACTAAACTACACAAAGTATGTCTTTCCTTGTATCGGGTGGCATCATGGTTCTTGTACTAACTTGTGGTTTTCATCAGGGTCATTACTTACTATTCCTTCTTCTTGAAAGTCTCCTCTCTTCTGCTTTTCACCTGTGGCTTTGGCTGTTTCTTCTGAGCTCTTCGATGACATTGTTCCCTCGGGTTTCCTCTGGACCATTTCTCCCTGGACAGTCTCATCCACACTGCCCGTGAGCACCTCTGTGGCTAGAATGGGTAAATCTCCGTCTCAAGCAGACCGCTCTCTTGGGATCTCCCTAGCCAGGACCCACTCGGCTTCCTTAACATCCGTTCACTCGGTCAACTTTCTGGCCCAGAGCAGCAGCCATGAATGGATAGCAGGAGCTGTGTCACACGCTGTCAGGGTGGAGTGCCACTGTGCTGCCGGGAGAAGGGAGCGAGTGCCCTGTGTCCGTGCGGAGGGGCAAATCAGAGCTGAGTCTGAGGAACGTGAGGTCAGGGAGTGAGGGTGTTTGGGTGGGGAAGGGCAGGTCAGATCACCTTCAAGGACTACCAGGACTCACGCAGAACTAACATGACCGTCCTGTGAGCAAGACGCTGGTGATCTAGGCAGAGGCCATCATGAAGAGACTGGAGGTTTTGGCTGTGGGGCTTGAAAGCCTGAAAACCACTGGGAGTCATTAAAAATGCTTTGAGTCAAAAAGTGACCAAAGGTCAGTATTTTTGAAAGGCCCTCCTGGCAGCAGGTGGGAGAATGGATTGGAAGGAGCCAGGCCTGAGTTGGGCGTACAGGTGGTATTCTTGTTTAGCCACCCAGGGGAAGGTGTCTCTGATGACCCTTAGGCATATCCCATGGCGGCTTCCTTTCTTTGTCTGTGCCTCCGCAGCCACAGAGTTGTCTAGTTCTGACTGTACAAAAATGTCCTTAAGGGCACGGGCGACATTTTATATTTATGTATCCTCAGAGTCATAGCAGAGTGGCAATCACTTGTGGACACCCCCTAAATGTATGCTGGATGGATGCATAGTGGTAGGTTACAAGAGCTTTAGGTTTGATATCAGAACTGTTTCTTTTTTGTAACTTCTTTAAAGGTGCTGACAGCTTTTTCTGATGTTGTCAGAGTGATTGCTGACGTGTGCAAAGGAGCCAGCTGGGGTTGGCGACCAAGAATTTGTCATCCCAGCCTACACGGTGTGGTATTCGATGGCTGAGTTGTTTTAGGTTGGAATTCCGTCAAAGGAATTGAGAGGGAGAAGAAAAGGGAAGGAAGGCACAAGGACACAGACATCCTAATTTCACAGAGAGGATAGTTAGGAGATATTATCTGTATTAAAATACTGAAGGATGAAATGACAGGATGTCTGGGTTTAGCTTCAAAATGACACGCCACAGGGACGGTGGACAGAGTATGGATGGAACATGATTGGCCATGAGCTGGTAATTATTAAACTTGGGTTATGAACACACTGGGTACATTAGGCTATTCTCTCTGCTTTTTATAAAGTTAAAAACTTGTCATAATAAAAAAATGAAAGATAATACAAGTAATGGAACAAGAAATAAAAGTCCAAGTATATTATTTACCCTCCTGAAAAGAGCTACAGGAATGTACCTCAGCTAGGCCTGCAGGGGTCGATCTCAGAACCGACCTTCTGGGTTACTTTGGAGGAAGCACACAGCATTGTACTAGGAGGGTTTCACCAGTTCACTGGCCACTGTTGGGCAGTCTCTGGAACAATCAAGGGTCAAGGGCAGAACTCCTTGTCCCTTAGCCCCGGATACCTCACCCTGCTGAAAATGGCAAAGGGAGCTTCCTCAAGAGCTACTGACTTCACCCCCAAGCAGGGGTGCCTCGGAGGCCTGAGGGCTTCTCCCCGTGGGCTGAGGCCTGGGAAGCTACCGTCCAGGGGGCCGTGGCTGCGTTTGCTCCTGCCCCTGCTCCTGCAGTTGTGGGCCACGGGCACATGCTCTCCCTGTACCGAGGGTGTTCTCTCCGTTTCCTGTCTCTGTTTGCGTCGTTCTGGCACCGCCACCCTCGGGACAGCAACACAGACACTAGCGGGGCACCAACAACAGCGAGGTGCTCTCCTGGAGGGGGAGGGAGGGGATGTGGCCTCAGTCGCCTTCTATTAGAGCAGGAAGTCAGTAAGTGGTGCTTACATGGCTAAAATAACACATTTTTAAGGAAGTTATGGGTGATAAAAAGGTAACCCTCAGAAGAACCGAAAGGAATCCTAACCAAAGCTGGGGTGGGGGCTGCTGGAGGGAAGTCTTAAGAAGAGAAAACGGCAGGAACTATTGCTTTGCGTGATTAGCCTTTTGGTACTTGGTGTTTCAACCAAGTGTATGTAGTTCTTAATGTTTTTTAAATTATTAACGAGCATGATAAAATGGAATGGAACTTCTGGAGAGCGGCGAAAAGGGATGGGTGGAAGGGCGTTTGGGAAAGAAAGCACAGAGCAGCGTTGAGGTGGGAGGTTGGGGGTGGACAGATGGTGAAAGCTAGCTTGCGTGCGGGGAATGAGCGGCTCGGTGGTGGTATTCGCCGGCCTCGAGGCTCGGACCAGAGGGTGTACAGTTTCTGTGCCAGCACAAACCAGCAGTAGGGGGGTGGCCGTGAGGCCGGGTGCCGGACACTGGGATCCAATCCAGGACCTGTGGTCTCAACAGAGAGTTTCATATAGAACTTTGGGTTTTGTTTGTTTGTTTGTTTTTTAAAGAAAGTTATTTTGTGTCACAGCAAAACTCAAGGAGATGGCAGCACTAGACCCAGATTAGAATGTGCTGCTCAGCCAGTGGTCACAGAACCTTCCGTCCTCAGCATGGCGGAGGCCTGCGTTCTTACGGGAGGAATCAGTCCTGTCTTGGCTTCCAGCCTTGCGGTGTCCAGAACTGTGTGGCAAGACTGGCCTGGTGAAGCCAGAAGGCCAGATGGCAGCCATGTCTGTTTCAGCCCTTTCTGGTCTCGATGTGAGATCTTCAGCACCTGCAGAGCCTGGCCTCTCAGAGAGATTCGAGGAGCAGAGGGCTGTCGTCTTGGTGGGCCCCCAGGCCAGAGGGAGCTGAGCCCTGACGCAGCTGCTGGCCTCATGGGGCTGTGGGTGCAGCCCACAGAGGTTCTGCCCTGTACGCACAGACCTCGAGTTTTTTCAGAGCCTGGCAGGTGCTGCCTCAAAGTCAAGAACTCTTCACCCTCTCACGTGTGACAGGCTTGGACACAGAATAGTCACTGAGGCCCCAGAGCCCCGCAGGCCTACCGTGCAGTCACCCCGTATCCTCAGCACTTCGAAAACTCGAAACATCCTCTCTGTTCCGTCTCACTTCCCAGTCTCAAGGTTGGGCCTTGCCCCCCTTTTTGTTTCAAAGCACTGTTCTCCGATCCACGTTCATTTCTTTTGGGGCCAAACCTTTCAAGTAAAAATGCTCAATTTTTTTCAGTGCAGTTCATGGCATTCTAATGAAATTGTTCAGGGAAAGGAGTGAGGAAGGAGATTTTAAAAATAATTCCTAATTTCAGAGTTTCCTAATGTATGGCCTCTGGACACCAGAATCAGCTAGGGGACTTAAAGCTACAGGAGTAGGATTAGGGCCCTGGCCTCAGACTTTGTTGCAAGCTCTCGGGAGTTTGAGAACCCTGGTCTGGTTCTTGGAATACAAAGATGGATGGATATAGACAAGAGTTGAGACCCATCTGTTCTTGTGCGGGAAATTGCCTTTTCGTTCTTTCTCCTATAACAACTAAAAAGTCATATATTTGTATCTTTGTAGACAGAATTACAGGAATCTTCTTTTCCAGGTTATCTCTATATGCACAGGTAGAATATGTTTATCCCATGCCCTGAAATGGAAGCGGATCAAGTGTTGAGAGAATGTAGAGAAGAGAGCCGTTTCCCAGGGGTGCTGGGTGCCCGAATGAGGAGGGGAGGGCACACGGGGACAGAAGGGCCAGGTGCAGTAGTACGGCCCCTGAAAACACTCGTTTGGCTGACGCACACAGTTAGTGCTTAGGCCGGGCAGGTCCTCCGTGTCGTACCCCAAGTCCTGGGGTTGGCTGGGCTTCTGAATTTTGCTTTTTAGAGTTTATTTAACACGTTCTGAGCTTCCCCCTAACCCCCCGCCCCCTGCCCAGGCAAGCACACCTTAATCAATCGTACTGCTGAGAATCAAGTCAGCAGCCAGTTGGGGAAATGTATAGGGACATAAATTCTGGATGTTCTGGAGTGTGGAGAGTAATGCCTACTTTTTGGAAAGAATGGCATTGGGGGGTTTAATTTATAAATTATAATGAGATTTTCTTCTTTGTATTAAATAGACTTTATTATAGAAATCCTCATTACCTTTAGTATCAGAAAAGTCCACAAACGCGTTTTGACATTTCCATAATAATCATGAAAGAAAAGCCTGATTGGGATATTATCTTGAAAAATGAAACTCAAAAGTATAAAAGATGTGTTTTAATTTTACAGTTAACAGAATTTAAGTTATGGTTGCAACCATGAGCCAGTTTTTAGAAGAAATAAATCTCGATTATGTCTTACTGAGTTATGGGGGCAGTGAGGTCATTATCTTTTCAAGTATCACGTTCATGTATTCGGCAGATATTTATTAAGCACCTCTTACATGCCCATCACCACTTTAGGCGCTAAGATCCAGTAACAGCGTTCTGCCCTTATGGAAAGCTATAATGTGCATGTGAAGGCTGAAGGAAAATCGAGCAAGATAAGGAGCTAGCGTTGTGGCTTCAGATGTGCAGTGGTGCTTGGAGCTTAGTCTGTCTCTTCACAGTCGACTTCACAGAATGATTTAAAAACAATAGTCGAGGGCTCCCTCAGTTTTACCAAGATCCTCTCTTAATCCTGTTCAGAGTACTTTGAAGGGCTTATGTCTCTCTCCTTCATCCCTTCTCGATGGCTAATTCTGCCAAGTCTTGTTTGGCAGTGGTTTTATGTGACCAGTTCTCCAACAGTACTTTCACTAAACTCTGATCTTTTGCAAAATTGATTTTGCATTTTCTGGCACCTGTGAGTAAGGACTGCCCAATTCATGCTGCTTGTCCCCATGTAATTTTTATCAGCCCACCCCTTCACTCTCAGCGATTCTTAGGTGGGACTTACAGTGGGTAGGGTGTTCAACAGGGTTAGGTGTTTCTAAGTGGTTGATCCATTCATAAACATTTTTATATTACGACTTTTGATTTCCTAGGAAACTCTGTAACTGTGGAGACTTAGGTGCTAAACATGCCACAGAATAGGACCGCTTTTAGAGTAACGTGAGTCTTGCGTACCAGCCACACCGGCAGCCAGTTTGTATAGGTTCATTATGATTTTAGATCGGACAGGGATGTGCTGTGGCCCTGCTTTACGAAGCACTGGGGAGCTGCCCCGAGGAGTAGACATGGGGATACCTGATAAGTCCTCAGAAGGTGCCGTTGGCATCCAAACTTGTTGGCATCCCATCATAATGAAAAGCATATTGCGAGTTTTTTTTTAAGTGTGAACACTGAGAACATATTAATGTTTTAAGAGACAAAACTCTATAAACAGAATTGAGTGGACTAGAATCTGTTTCCTTCTCCTTTATGAAGTATAATCTGGACTCTTCACTCCTCAAGACTGAATAACTTTGTTTATGTAATGGTCCTTCTCCAGTCTTATTAAAATGCTTTTATGTAAGGACTATAGTCATATTCTGAAGGAGCCTTCTTATTTGGGATGCGTACTGTAATAAATGAAGGAAAAGCAAAGAATGTGAGTTTCTTCTTGTCTAGGATACAAGAGCCTATGTTATCTTTGTATTTCTGATAATAAATGGTAGCCAGAGGGAGGATACAAAAGCTTCCAATTCTGTGCCCTGTGGTATTCTATGGCCTGAAGAGGTGCTGTTGGAACTTCACTTACGGAATATCAAAAGGAAGTAAAACCATCAAAAAGGCAAACAGAGGAAACCTCTTCCGCCTCTTGCGAGTCGGGCTGTTGAAAGGGCAAAGCGTTGAATGTCACTGTGCTGGCACCTGGGCGTGGCAGCTCCCTAGTGTGACCACAGGGTGGCTGTTGCTTCCTGAGAAAGGTAGGGGGTTGGGAGAGATTAGAAAAAACCACCGACTTCTCTGATTGTCATGCTTATTGTCTGTCCTGGAACACATATCACCTCCCAATAATTGTTTCGTCTATAGTATCATTCCGTCTCCAAGAGAGCTCTGTTCCCCTAAAAAAGCAGGGAATAACACTATAATAGCTGGCTGGTACTGCGTGTGTCGTAGGTAATAATGAGGACACAATTGTCACGCTTAGTGATAAATCCTGAGATGTACATTTCTTCATGTTCTAATATCCCTGAAATCAAGATGAACCTTATGGTCAGGGATTTTCGAAGCATCTTGTCACAGTTTAATTGGCAGTGTTTTTTGTTAATAGTAGAAAAAATAATGCTTCACTGGTTTTGATTAACTACACTAGGGATTTTTATATTCTTGATATAAAGACTATTAACTGTGTAATGAAATTATTTAAGTTCCAGCTGATGTTATGTTGATTGTCAGGTGATATTCAATATGGTAAAATTTGACATAGGGTTTAAAAAAAAAGACATTATCTTGAAGTGAGTCTACACTGAGCACATAAAGGTCAAAGTAATGAAGGGCACAAGGTGAGGGGCTGCCCTCCTCGCCGTAGATCAAGAATTAACTTGAAGCAAACCAGGAGAGTGTTTTGTCTGGAGGGAGGCGCGGGGAGGCAGCAAGCAAACTCACTTGCCTGTTGTTGGTCTGAGAGGTCTTCGGGGTCAGCCCGTGAGAACTCGCATACAATGCCGTGAGCAGAGGGGCTCCGAAGAGCTTGTTGGAGCTCCAGGAGACAGTAAGCCCTCACTTAGTGCCATGGATGGGTTCTGTGACTTTGAGCAAAACAACAGATAACAGAACCAATTTTACCGCAGGCTGATTGATATAAACAAGAGTTAAGTGCTATGGCACCTCATCAACATAAGGAAACGACATTGAATGAAACGTCATTGGAGGACCTGCTGTATTACTTCTGGGTTGGCACTTAAATAAGGTGGGGCGGGGAACCAAAGGGATGGGGCACTGCTCCTCAAGTGAAAAAAGTCACATTAGTCTCTTTAAAATGAAAGTGTGTTTTCGTCTCAACTGCTGAACCGAGAAGACTGAGTTCGCGGTGCTGTTCTGCAACCCACCTAACCACACTGCCTGTTCTTCCGCCACAGATCGCCTTCTCCCAGCACAGCAATTTCATGGACCTGGTGCAGTTCTTTGTGACTTTCTTCAGGTAATTTCACTCATGCGAACTATATCTGTTCTTTGGATTCGGGCACTTAATTCCATTCATTATTGGCTCATAAAAGATAAATGAATGCCTTGAGTTTGCACAACAGATCAAACTAATTGTGTTTATATTCCTGAAAAGTTACATGTCAGTAACAATAGTGTAAATTTGGCCTCATCTGGTAAAGTGAAAACATTTGCTTTGTATGATCTGGCTTTTTTGAGGCAGCTTTTTGTGTACCCTATACTAAAATGTAGATAATTTGGCTCTTAATATGGGGAGAATTTGGGGTTGAAACAACAATTTATAATGATTACTGGTGAGTGCTACATATATACTTCCTGTTGTTCAAGAAATGTTTTAGGTGATTATCTACAGTTTTAAAGCTAAATGACTTGTTAAGCCCTTGGGATTTTTTTATTATAGTTTTTTTCAGGTTAATTTTATTTTAATGAAAATACTATATACACATATTGGAAAAGACAAATCCTACAGTGCTAATCAGAGAGAACAGCAGCATCCTGCTCCCTGCCTCCCCCCCCTTCTCCCCAGTTTAAACGGTTTTAGCTATTTTTAGTACTATCCAGGCTTACACTGTTTCTTGATTTTTCAGTTCAGTTATCTTCTGATGTCCTGCCGTAGAAGATAAGGATTGATTGTTTTATGTTACCTCACTCAGCAACGCCCCACACCACAAGAACATATAAAATCCCCTTCCTCTTATTCACTTAATATAGTTACATCACATTGCTTGGCTGAATCAGTCATCCCTGTTTATGTTATGACCATAAAATTCCTATTCACAGCTGAGTTGAACTATGATTATACTTCCTCAGTTTTTGGATGGGAGATCACCCTTTACTTCTTCTAAATGTAATACTTCCCATATTTGGGGGGTTTTTTTTAATCGTTTGGTTTTCTATGTAGCGACCTCTGATTCATCCTGTACTCTTAATAGAACTGAAAAATCTCTCAGTTTGGTCACCCCCAAGCAGGTACCCTCTTGGTTTTAGTTTCTCTTGGAGATGTCTGACCTAGAACCCTTCAGCCTGATGCTAAGTGCACTGCTTCTTGAGGCCTGAAGCACAACTGTCTTACATTGAAATCTCCTTTCCCAGATCTCCGTCATTTCCCTGTTTACTCCCTCCTCTTTCTGGGTCACATTCTCCAGGGGGTTTCTGAGAAAAGGTGCAGGGGAGGTAACTTTTCTGTGACCTTCCTATCTGAAAAAAATCTTAATTTTACCCTCACAGCTGATTCAAGATTGAGTACAGAATTCTAGGTTGGAAATGATTTTCCATTAGAATTTAGAAGGCATTATGCTGTTTCTTCTGTCTTCCAGTATCACTAATAGAAAGGCAAATGCCATTAAAATTTCCACTCCTTGTATAGAATCTTGGGGAAATTTCACTTTTAAAAAGTATATTGAGCCCTGGCTGGTGTGGCTCCGTGGATTGAGCGCTAGCCTGCGAACCAAAGGGTCTCTGGTTCAATTCCCAGTCAAGGTACATGCCTGGGTTGTGGGCCAGGTCCCAGTAGAGGGCGTGTGAGAGGCAACCACACACTGATGTTTCTCTCCCTCTCTTTCTTCCTCCCTTCCCCTCTCTCTAAAAATAAATAAATAAATGCTAAAAAATTACATTGAAGTATAATATAAAATTACATAGACACAGATTATAAATGTGTAGCTCAATGAATGATCACAAATTGAACATACTTATGTAACTACTGCCCAAGACAAAAGATACAATATTACTAGTACCCTAGAAGCTCCCTGTATTTCCATCAATTACAAACCCCATCTTCCCCAAAGGTAACTGTTTACCTGACTACTAAAACTATATATTGCATTTGCCCATTTAAAAATTTATATTAATTATCCCTGGCTGGTGTGGCCTAGTGGACTGAGCACTGGACTGTGAACCAAAGAGTCACCAGTTTGATTCCCAGTCAGGGCACATGTGTGGGCTACAGGCCAAGTCCCCAAAAGGGGGTGCTCGAGAGGCAACCACACATTGGTGTTTCTCTTCCTCTCTCCCGTCCCCTCTCTAAAAAATAAATAAAATCTTTTGAAAAATAAAATTTATATTAATTATAAATCACAACTGAAATTGTAAAATATTTGAACTAACAAGTGAAGAAAATGTTAAGAACTTGTAGGATGCAGTTAAAGTTGTATGGAGAGGGTATGTCTTTAAATCTGTGGTTCTCCAGCTTAGCTGCACAGTAGAGGTACTTGGGGAACTTTTGATGCCCAAGCCACATCCCAGACCAGTTACATCAGAATCTCTGGCGATGGGTCTAGCATTTGACAGCTCCCCAGCTGATTCCAACATGCAGCTAAGGTTGCGAATCACTGCCTTGTAAAATGTTGGAAAAGAAAAAACACCCCTTTCAATAAATCAGAAAAAGAACTTCTAGTTAAACCTAAAGAGAGTCAAAGGAAGGAATATAAATAGAGCGAAATTAATGATATAGGAGAAGAAGTACAGTAGAGGGGATTGAAAGAAGCAAGCACAAGTTGGATCTTTGAAAAGAGTAAGAATAATGTAAATCCCTGGCAAGACTGACCAAGGAAAAAAGAGAGAAGGTATAAATAATCTGTCAGAAATAAAAAAGAGGACATTACTCCAAATCCTACAGACTATTTTTCCTGCACAAGAATACTTTATGAACAATTTTATGGGGATAAATACGAAGATGGAACAGATGGAATAGGACAATTAAAAAACTGTATACAACTTACCAAAACCGACACAGAAGAAATAGAAAATCTAAATAGTCCTGTATCTATTTTAAAACAATGCATAATTTTAAATTTTCCCACAAAAATAACTATAGGCCCAGGTCATTTTGTGGTAACTTACACCCTTTTAAGGAAAAAGTAATACCAATATTAACCAAATCTTCTAGAGAACAGAAGAGAGAATACTCCCCAATTCATTTTATGAATTTAACACAACCTGACAAGAATATTATGAGAAACAGATTTACAGGCCAGTCTCATGAAGAAGGAAGCAAAAATCTACGAATAATAATGAACGTTGTGAATTCCGGCCAAGGTGGAGGTGCAGGTAAAAACACTTTGCTTCCTCCCACAACCAAAACAAGGATAACAACCAATTTAAAAACAATAAACAACCAGACCTGCCAGAATAGCAAACTGCATGGAACTCCAACAACCAAGGAATTAAAGAAACATTCATCCAGCTTAGTAGAAGGGGCAGAGATGGGCAGCTGGGTGGGCAGAGAGGACCCACTGCAAGGCTGCAGACCACTTGGGGGTGGAGGGGCTGACTCACCGGGAAACTAAAGACTCAAAACTTCTATCTGTAAAAGACTGTGGGAGTTGCAAAGGCAGGAGAAACTCCCAGTCTCACAGGAGAGTTTATTGGAAACTGTGGCTAGAGCGGAGTGAGCGAGTGGCATTGTTCCCTCTTGGACACCTCCCTGACAGACCGCACCACGGTGCAGCAAAGAGGATTGCCCCACCCTGCGGAATACCTAAGGCTCCGTCCTTTACAACTTAACAGGTGTGCCAAGACAAAGAAATAAGGCTCAAATGAAAGAACAGATCAAAACTCCAGACAAGAGAGGTAAGCAACAAGGAGATAGACAATCTATCTGATGCAGTGTTCAAAACACTGGTAATCAGGATGCTCACAGAATTGATTGAGCTCAGTCGAAAAATGAAGGCTACACAAAGTGAAATAAGCAAAATGTACAGGGAACCAACAATGAAGGGAAGGAAACCAGGACTCAGATCAACGATTTGGAGCAGAAGGAAGAAATATATATTCAACCAGAACAGAATGAAGAAACAAGGATTCAGAAAAACAAGGAGAGGCTTAGGAACTTCCAGGACAACTTTAAACATTCCAACGTCCGAATCATAGGGGTGCCAGAAGGAGAATAGGAAGAGCAAGAAATTGAAACTTATTTGAAAAAATAATGAAGGAGAACGTCTCCAATCTGGCAAAGGAAATAGACTTCCAGGAAATCCAGGAAGCTGAGTCCCAAAGAAATTGGACCGAAGGAAGCACACACAAAGGCACATCATAATTCTATTACCCAAGATTAAAGATCAGGAGAGAATCTTAAAAGCAGCAGGAGAAAAGGAGACAATTACCTACAGAGGAGTTCCCATAAGACTATCAGCTAATTTCTCAAAAGAAACCTTGCAGGCAAGAAGGGGCTGGAAAGAAGTATTCAAGGTCATGAAAGGCAAGGACCTCCATCCGAGATTACTCTTTCCAGCAAAGCTATCATTTAGACTGGAAGGGCAGATAAAGTGTTTCCCAGATAAGGTGAAGTTGAAGGAGTTCATCATCACCAGGCCCTTATTATATGAAGTGTTAAAGGGACTTATCTAAGAAAAGATCAAAACTATGAACAGTAAAATGACAACAAACTCAACAATTATCAACAACTGAACCACAACGAACCCCCCAAACTAAGCAAATACTAGAACAGGAACAGAATCACAGAAATGGATGTCACATGGAGGGTTATCAGTGGGGAGGGGAAGGCTTAGAATGGGGGGAAAGGTATAGGGACTAAGAAGCATGAATGGTAGGCATAAAATAAACAAGGATAGGTTATGCATAATATGCATAAATGGAGAAGCCAAAGAACTTATATGTACGACCCATGGACATGAACTAAGAGTGGCAGGGGGTGGGGGGGCCGAATTCTGGAGGGTGGGTGGGTGGACGGGGGTAAAGGAGAGAAAAATTGGGATAACTGTAATAGCATAATCAATAAAATATACTTTAAAACCATACCAATAATAAATAAAGACTACTATATCATGACCCAGTTGGGTTTATTCCAGGAATTGCAGTTAACTTAGCATCAGAAAGTCGGTGTAATTCATGTTCATTGCATAAAGGAGGGGAATAATATGATCATCTTAATGGAAGAAAGCATGTGATAAGATTTAATATCATTCTTTTAAAAATCTTAAGGAACTAAGAATAGAAACTTCTTTAAATCTAGCTGATGACATAAGGGAGGGGGAGAATGTGGGAAAGGTACAGGGATTAAGAAATACAAATCGGCAGGTGGAGAACAAACAGCAGTGCGTTTAGAACAGAATAGAAAATGGAGCAGCCGAAGAACTTACATGCATGACCTATGGACATGAGTAAGAGGGGGATTGACAGGGAATGGGGGATACGAGGTGGAGGGGGCCGGCGGGGAAACAATTCAGGCAACTGTAATAATAGCATAATCAACAAAATATATTTTCAAAAAAGCATTGGAAAAGAAAAATCATCATTATTCACAACATGATTGTAGTCATAGAAATTTAAAAGAATCTGATGATACAAAGTATTAAAATAAGTGAATTCAGCAGAGTTGCTAGACACAGGGCACTATTTAAAAATCAGTCTGTTCAGAGGCATACGTCTTTTGCAGTTCTTATCAGTAAGGGCAGATGCTGGCACAAAAGTCATACAGTTGTATTTCCCGTAGAAAGCTGTCGGGTACCCTCCTGCTGCCCCCTCTACCATGAAATGAGAAATCATTTCCGGAGTGATGCTGGGGAGCACATGGCCTCGTGTCAAGAGTCGTCCGCGGCCTGATGGGCTCATTCCACCTGCTGTAAACCGATGAGAAAGAGCCGTCAAATTAACAAGTTGCCTTTTTCAGTATAAAATCTCACTTGTAATATTTTTTAATTCAGTTACTAATACATAATTCAGTTATATTTTTTAAATCAGTTACTAATTTTGTTCCCCAGAGAGTTAGAGCCCTGCATTCTGCACAGCCTTTAATTAGTTTCTGGATGCTGATATCTCCCCCGAGAAGCAACTCATTGCATCTTTTCAGTCTGAGAGAGAGATAAGAATCCTAATAAGAGAACATATTTAGTATGTCTAGGGAGAAAATCAATTATATCTATATTTCACCAACAAAAATGAAATGTATGTATGTTTGTGCCACTTTGATAAATAAAATTGTTCAAAATTACAACATATCTAGATCAAGAAAGAATGACCAAGGAAAAAACGTGGGAGGGTGGGAGGCACCGGCCCTCCCAGGTGCTGAGCATTTGGTGGAGCTGCAGTGACCGGTGTGGGCCTGGCGCAAAATCAGACTGACCAGTGGAACGTAATACATAAGCAAAGGACCAGATAAAGTTGAAAAGTTTCAGATTTGTTTTAAGTGATGAAAAAGTAAATGGAAATAAAAGTAGACAGTAACAAACAAGAAACTAATAGATCGGTATAGACTTAACGGGCACTAGTCACATGCAGCTTCTGAGTACTCAAAATGTAGCTAGTGCACCTGAGAAACCGAGTTTTTCATTTTATTTAAACTAAATATGATTTTAAAACTGATACTTGATTCATTTATCAGAAAATGTTTAAGTATGTTTAGAAAAACCTGCATATGTGAATCTACTTTTTATTTTTAAGATTTGTATTTGTTTATTTTTAGAGGGAGGGGAAGGGAGGGAGAAAGAGAGGGAGAGAAACAGCAATGTGTGGTTGCCTCTCACGTGCCCCCAAGTGGGGACCTGGCCCGCAACCCAGGCATGTGCCCTGACTGGGAATCGAACCGGGACCCTTTGGTTCACTGGCAGGCACCTAGTCCACTGAGCCACACCAGCCCAGGCCTGTGAATCTACTTTTTCAAATGTGAATTTTATGAAATGTAAGTGCAGATCAAATATTTCCTGATAAAAATTTAGTGTTCAGATTGAGATTTTTTTCAAATTGAGATGTTCTTATAAGTATAAAATATACACTGGATTTTAATGACTTAGAAAACAAGAATGTAAAATAACATCAATAATTTTTATATTGGTCACATGTTCAAATGATGTTTTGGATATCGTGGGTTAAATAAAACTTACTAAAATTAATTTTACCTGTTTCTTCTTTTTAATGTGGCTACTAGGACATATAAAATTAGATAGGTAGCTCATATTAAATTTCTGTTAAGCAATGGTAGACTACAGAGGGGAAAAGTTTATAAAAAGATATGGTGACATAATGCTAAACTAATCCAAATATTTTAAAGCAAAAATATTAAATTTTATTCTGACTTTTTAAAATTGAGTATCAGCATTAAGACAGGAATTTTTGTGGGTTTTTTTTGAATACTCAATAGAAGGACATGAAGTCTTATAAAGTAAAAGTTCAGACTTTCCCTAATTCTAGTCTTCAGAAATTACCACTGTTAGTATTTTGGTGTTTATGTTTTCAAAATTTTTCTTTGTATATGTACACTGCACATGAATAGTAGTCTTTCTGATTCTTCGGTTTATAAAATGGGTTGCCTCCTTATATATTGTTCTATAACTTCTTTTATTACTGTTCTGTGGTTAACTTTTCCCAGTGGAAATTCACCTCATTTTTTTAAAACAGCTTTTCTCATAGTTTGATTACCATGTTTCACGTAACCATTCCTATTCTGACTGACTCTTACATTGTCCTCAGTCTTCGTTGCCTGTGTCTGCATTTTTCTGTGAATATCTTCTCTGGGACAGTTTTTACAATGGCTAGATCGAAGCGCAGAAACACGGCCACGTGGCCCCTTGGGATAGTTGGCGTGAATTTACACTCCTGCAGTGGGAATGTAGTATCTCTCACTATTTCTGCCTGTCTTTCTTATCACTACTGTTATTTCTCAGCAGTCCTAGAAATTGTCATATTTTTAATTTTGCTAATCTGGGAGGTATCACTGGTATCTTGTTTTAATTTGGATTTCATTATGAGTGATACTGATGTCTTACAGCTCTTACTTTGAGTTATCCGTTCATATCCTTTGCTCACATTTCTGTTGCTATGTGTGCCTTTTTCTTATTGAAACTTAGGATCTCATTATATTCTGTGATTATTAACATGTGTCTTCAGTGTTTGTCATTTCTGGGATCTTTCACTAAGCAGCTGTCAGTCTTCCTATATTTTCTTTGTAAGTATTTTACCTCTTGCTGTTTTTTCATGTTTGGGTCTTCCTGTATCCATCTGGAATCTGTTTAGATACAGCTTTGTTTTTTTTTCCAAATGGATAGACTTCAGAAATTTGTCAATGAATCAAGGCTCAGGATTAATTATGTACCTCAACTCCAAGGCCACACTACCCACTAGGCTGAGAATTCATCTCTATTTTATTTCCTTTTTCAGAGTATACCCAGCTAATAAGCTCATTGGAGCTGAGTCGGTGGGGGGGACCCAAAACTTCTTCCCAAAGGATGCAATGCCAGCAATATGATATGCTGGAAATTTAATGAAACTTCTTCCCATTTACGAGGAAGTGTCTCCCCCCCTCCCACAGAAAGAAACTGCCCTCTCCTGTGTTACCACAGAAGATTCCGAGATCTCTTCCCACCCGACCCCCAGCATTTTTGTATTCTGCTCAGTGCCAGATAGCCAGGACGCACTGAGGCCAGCGTCTCCACAGTCCTCCAGCGGGGGGCCACAGAGTCGTTCTGTATTCTTGCAAAGGCAGCATTTCGTGAATCTTTGCCCAGTGACTTCCACCAAATTTTGAGTCCCTCTAAGGTCATGGTCATTTCCTTCCTTTTTTGGCTGAGTGAGCAGCAGGGCCTGGAGGGGTGGTGTGCTTAATCCAGTTTCTGCATTTGCGTAAAGGTACCTTACCCACACCAACCTGTCATATTCTTAACTTCTTCAAAACACAACCTAATTGTCTACTGTGAAGTCTTCTTCTGGCACATTTACCCCAGAAGCCACCCCTTCACAGGCTGCCCTACTCATGGTTTCATTACAGCACTTTATCACTTTTAATGCAGGTATTTAACATTCAAGAGCTTAAGGGCAAACCATAAACAGGTGAATCTACAATTATTTTTAAGATTTTATTTATTTTTAGAGAGCGGGAAAAGAGGGAGAAAAAGAGGGAGAGAAACATCAATATGTGGTTGCCTCTCATGCACCCCATACTGGGGACCCGGCCCACAACCCAGGCATGTGCCCTGACTGGGAATCGAACCTTCAACCCTTTGGTTCGCAGGCTAGCACTCAGTCCACCGAGCCACACCAGCCAGGGCCCGATCGTACAATTTGACATGCAGAGATGAACAGGGCCAATTAGAGGCCTCTCCTACAAGTTTTAAATTGGATTCTGACAATCTGAAACACTTATCTCATGAATCTTGGCCATGGCTATACCTTAAAACTGCCTGGGAAGCTTTAAAAAAAAAAAACAGCAACAGCAGCCTAGACGCTGACTTAATTGGTCTGCATGGGATCTGCACATTCTGGCATTTAAAGGCTCTCGTGATTCTTATGTTCAGTTCACATTGAGAAACCCTGAATTAGCTGAATCGTGTGAATTCAGGGACTGGAGAGTAGTACGTCCGTCCACGCAAACTAAAGCATCGGAGGTCAGATGGGAAGGAAGATGGAGTAACCACTGAGGGGTGTGACCAGGGCCGCAGCTCCCGGCAGCTTCGTGATTCCTGTTCCCACGAGAGCTGTCTGCCCTAGGTCTCTGAGCGAGCCCCTTTATCGTTTCTCACAACCGTCCAGTGAACGCCCAGGCAGCGGTTATCCGGGACTTAGATCCTAGGTTTGAATTATTTCACATTATACGGGAACCATTTTAATAAGTTTTATCGTTTTCTTTTTCTTGAACCATTTTGTGGATCTCTCTTCCCTCTTGTCGTCATTGTGTGGAACTGTGTCCTAGAGCGATTCCGAAGAGATCTGAGAAAGAATTCGATACTTGTTGGGGACCCTGTCTGTCTGAAGACTAGAGTGTTGAGTTTTATAACGGTGTCTTCTCTTTCTTCGGTTGTTTCCTCTCCTCTAATTCTATGTGCTTGAATTCTGGAGTTCTCTGTTAGATGAACGTGGGAGATCCTGGGTCTGACCTCTTTTTTTCTTAACTGACCTCCGATTTCCTTTCTCACTTTCCTTGCACCCTCCTCAGCAATATTTTCCAGCTTGTTCATTTAACCCAAAGTTGGATTCATTTCTTTCATTGACTCCATCCAGTGAGGTTTTATAATGTCTTTAGTGCGTTTTATTTCTAATCCATTTTCCTTATAGCCTGCTTTGATTTTGTGAATGTGGTTTCCTTTCATATTCATTTGTGAGATTAATAATATTTTATTTTAAGTCTTTGTGCTGTTAATAACTGTCTCCTCAGCTTTTGGGAGTTTTTTTTTGTTTTATTTGTTATTTGGTACTTCTCCTTCACACTGTTGGTTTTCTCCCAAGTGTCTGATTTTGGGTTGTGCAGAAGATTCCACATTTGCCTGTGTGTGAATGCTCTTTCTGTCTGTCGCTGCTTCCAGTGAGTGTGGAGTAGGGCAGAATGTGTTGCTGGATGGCACATACTATTGGTTTGCCTTCAGAAGGGGCTCTTCAGCCTCCGGACCAGAGCTCACTGCCTTAGCTGCTGATTCCCATTGCTCAGCACAGGCGAGGGAGACTCAGGAGGAAGCCGTCCCATGCGGCCCCTCTGAGTGCTGCTCCCCCGGCACTCGACACAGCCCCTGAGCCCCTTCCTTCTCAGACCCATCGGCTCTGGGCTGAGGGTCCTTTTCACCTTTTAGCCCTTTCCCATCTGTCTTCTGTGCTCATATCCCAACTAAATTGTTGTTAAGGTCGACTAGCACATCTCTCTTGCCAAATTAATTAATTTTTTTTAAGGGCAATGCTGTTTTCATTCAACATTCTCTTACCAAAAAAATAAACTAGCTAGAATGTGTGTGCAGAACTAGGAAGGACCCCCAGGCCCCCACCTCCAGCCCTGCAGGGGCCCTCAGGGCTAGGCACATGGTGACTCCGCACAGGAGGCCTGGCCTGGACTTGGCCAGCACTGCCCACCCGGAGCCTCCCCCACCCCCTGTGAACCACAGGCTCAGGTCAGACCTCCCGACATCGGGCTTCCTCTCTGCCCTGCCGTGAGGTCCTCCACAGGCCAGACTGCTCTGGACACTTCCTTCCACCCAGCTGACTGGGCAGGTAGTGAACAGAGGTGGCTTGAGGAAGAGTGGGCTGCCCTGGAAATGGGTGGGCTGTCCCCAAGCCAACAAGGCCCCCAAGGAGGCCCGAGCAGCTCCCCAAGCCAGAGCCAAGGCTGAGAGGACCCAGGCTGTGGCAGCAGGCAGGGAGCACCCCGAAGAAGCTCAGGCATGCTCTGTGGGGCTGGGGTCACTAGTGTGGGAGTGGGCAGGGGTGGCGGCCTGCAGGGGCTCAGCACTGGGTCCGGGGACACCAGCAGAGGGGCCAAGAAGCTATCAGCAGGGTTTGTGTTGAGGTCCAGCCTCCAGTAAGCTTTGCACAGAGGCAGATCGTTAGCTTCACAAAGACTCGAGCTTCTCCACCACCAGAGACCCAGGGAGAAACAAGAGCAGGGAGAGATGGGAGCTGGGGGAGGGAGAGTGAGACAGAAGCTGTGTCAAGAAAACAGTGCCCCACACCTGCCTCTCCCTTCTGTGCCAGCGCCCTGCCTGCCAGGCAGGCCTCCCACTATGCCGGGTCCTTCAGCGTCCTAAAGGGAGGGGCCAGCCAGCACCAGCTTATGCAGGTCTGTGATCCCAGCAGATCCCTCCACTGATCTGGCAGGTGTCTGTCCTGTCTGTCACATGGCTGTCCTAGCCCCTGCTGCCACCCAAATCCTGGCTTCAGCTGTCCTCCTCATGCTGGGAGCGGCCAGCCTCACCGCAATGGCAGCCAGCACCCAAGGCTCACTGTTCCTACACTATGCATGGACCCTGAGGGCAGAGACCTGTCTTATTTCTGGGCCTGGGCCTGGATCAGGTGACAGGAACAGAGACCCCTTGTTCCATCCTGTGCCACAGCACCAGCTGTGCCATCACAAATAGGCCCCTCAATCAGCCCTCCGTCTCGCCAACACGCTTGCTGGGGGACCTGCTGTGACAGCTCGTGGAGGCTGTGGGGGGCACAGGCCAACCCGCCCTTGTCTTCCTGGCGTCCTCCTGTGGCCTGCCCCGCCTCTGGCTCCCACCCTCAGCGCTCAGTCTCAGAAACCATCCCGGTCACAGAGCGTGACCTGTGTCCCGAGGACAGCAGAGGGCGAGAGGCAGACAAAGAGCAAATCACGAGTGGAAAGCGGGCATCTCTTGCCAAATTTAAAGGGATCAAACTGAACCCCCACCTGTGAGACTTTTCTTGCCCTCTGGGATCCCGTACTGTCCTGAGGCTGCTCTTTCCTGGCCTCCCTTCCCGAGCAGCCTTTTGGGTCAACCTCTCACTGTCGATCTTCTTCCAGAGCTTGACCCTGGCCGTCTTCTCACTCTGCATTCTCTGATTGGCTCTGCCCTCCCCGTCTTTAGCATGATGTGCCCAGGAGTGAGCTTCGTAACCCTTCCCCACCAGCCTTCTCCACATCGCCGACGGCAGCATCATGCTGCCAGTCCCAAGGCGCTGCTCTCGCTTCACATCCAGAAGGCCCTCCCGCACCGCATCCCAGCACGTCCAGCTCAGTCCACGCCACCTCCACTCCCACACAGCCTCCTAACCATCACGGTCTCACCTGACCGTCTCGGTTGATTTCGGCCTCTCGACAATCCGCAGAAAGTCCAGAGGAGGCCTTTAAAATCATGAGTTAGTTTGAGTCTGTCTACTTATCTCATATCTGGTGGCTTCCCATTATATCTAAAATAAACACCAGGGGGCCTGGCCGGGTGGCTCAGTTGATTGGGGCATCCTGTGCTCCAAAAGTTTGTGTGTTCGATTCCTGGTTAGGGCACATACCTGGGTAGCTTTGTCGATCCCCGGTTGGGGCACATAAGGGAGGCAACCGATGGATGTTTCTCTCTCGCTTTCCGTTCCTCCCTAAAATCATTAAACATGTCCTCAGTTGAAGATTTAAAAAATTTTTAAATAAATACCAGGGTCCTCTCCATATTCATTTTACTTTTTTTTTTCCCATGCTTACCCAAGGACATTTTTTTCATCGCTTTTAGAGAGAGAGGAAGAGAAAGTTTAGAGAGAGGGGAAGGGAGGGAGGAAGCGAGGGAAAAAAACATTGATGTGAGAGAAACATCAACTGGTTGCCTCTCATATGTGCCCCAACCAGGGACTGAACCTACAACCTAGGCATGTGCCCTGACTGGGAATCGAACCTGCGACCTTTTGGTCTGCAGATGCACCCAACCGACTGAGCTACACTGGCCAAGGCCTCTCCATACTCATTTTATGCTATTCTGTGCTCCCACTACATCGTTACCTTTTATTCTTCAAAAGCACCAAGCTTTTCCAAACATCACAGCGTATGCACGTTTTTCCTTCTTTCCAGAACACACTTCTTCCTACCTTCCCCTGTGTACTTTTATTCATTGCTTGTTTTTTCCCAACAACAGCCAATTGTCTGACACCAGCTGGGTGTCCTACAGTTCACTTTGGTTCTGACACTCCCTGGAGTTGACATACACCCCCTGGGTGAAGGGCTCAGTATGGCAAGACTGCCCCCACTTCATACATCAACTGCAAACTTAGGGGGTGCCAGTGGACTCCACCCTCTTCGATTCGACAGTTTTCTAGAATGACTCACAGTACCCAGGGAAGCACTATACTTAAAATTACAGTTTTATGACAAAGAATACAACTCAGGGACAGCCAAGTGCAAGAGATGGATATGTATCAGTAAGACGTGGGGGCGGGGGAGAACACAGAGCGTCCGTGCCTTCTCTGCGCGTGCCAGCCTCCCGCAGCATATCCGTGTGTTCACCGACCCGCAAGTTCCCCAAACCTCTTCGTTCCGCGTTTTATTTTTCAAGGATTCGTTCCACAGGCACGATTGATGAAGTCGCTGGTCTTTAGTGACTGAACGCAGTCTTCTGCCCCTCCCTTCCCCTGAGAGTCTAATCCCAGGTCACAGGATGGATTTTTCTGGCAACCAGCTTCCATCCTGAAGCTATTTAAGCCTTTTTCTCTCTTGAATCACCATTAGCATACAACAGATGCTCCTGAGTTACCTCTCAATAGACCTGTTACAAAAAGCAGTTCATTTTGCTTATTACAAGTAAAGCTGTTAATTATACCATACCCATCTTTCAAATCATGCGCTGTGTCCCTCTCTTCAAGATTCTGTCCTGGGACCCCAAAACTAAATCGCCTGCCCCTGTTCTCCTTTCCCATAAACTCTGTTCAATTTTCCATCATGGTACTTCACGTTATTTTTTACTCGCGGAGTATCTATCTCCACAGTTAGACTCCACGCTTCAACAGAGCAGGACACCGTCTCTCTTGTTCGCCACTATACACACACGTGCACACGCCTATGAGCATGTAACACATGGGCTTGCATGTATGTGGGAAGTAAGCTAGGCTTTCAGGAAAAGTGTAGTTGTGAGGAGCCGTCGCTACCGAGCTCTCTGAGGGAGAAAAGCTCGTGGTGCTGGTTGAAGGCTCGCGTTTACGCAGAGGCTGTGCTAACTCAGCAGCTCCAGTTGTGAGATGGCCTTCCGCCCAGGGCCAGGCCGGCGAGGGGCAGTCGTTTCTGATGATCGTGGAAGACCGATAGACGCCATCAGCGTGGACTAGGGGAGCACCCTTAGGGGCCACAGACGGTGGTGTCGCCACTTCTCCCTTTGGAAGATGGGACCTTCGGGAAAGAATCCAGAACTTTGTGGTTTTTCTGGGTTTTGTTTAAGAACTAGGAATGGCGAGCTTTTAGCTGTGAGCGGAGTCCTTTTCGTGAGTGTGAGGAAGAAGATATTTTTCCAGAGCAAGTTAACCAGGTCCAGAAGGATTTACCTGAAACACACGGGGAGGAGGAAGGGAGTCCAGATAACCCTCCGCACTCTGAAGAACAGCTCATATAGTACAGAAAAGAAAATCAGAGTTGGAGCAAAGCAGGGGAGTGGGGCACTCGGTGATTCAAATGAGAAAATCCGTGTGAAGGAAGTTTGAAAAGTACTTGCAGAACCAAGCACAGGGAAGTCAAGTCTAGATTCTGACAAATTTGGTCAGACTTGTTTGTGTCTGAACAAGCGCTCTCCAGACTCGAGTAGGAGCCCGGTGTACAGGAGGGAAATCCGACCCCCTCGCTTGCTCACTCGCTCTGAGAATCAAATGAGTCACGTGTGCGAAGGGGCTTTGCTTCTGGGAGTGAAACGCTAGTGTGGTTGGGATGGTGGCCGCTCCTAGAAAGAGGAGAGACAGACTAACACGCTGAAGATCCGTGTGGTTGGGGTTAGAGGTGCCTTAGAGGGCAGCATCTGAGTGAAAATAAAAAGCAAAAATAGGTGATGTCATGCCACCCAGCCAAAGGAAAGAATGTAACGGGAATTTCCTGAGGTAGATGCGGTGTGTTTCCATGGAACCCAGTGATCTCAGTTGCTGCTGAGACTCTTGCCAGATTGACAGCAGACATTTAACAAGTCCATGACTTGGTGACCGTTTCACTTTCTGGCACATAACAGTGATACAGGATCCTGCCACTCTGGGCCTAATTCCGACCAGAATGGAGAAGCGTAAACCATTGGAACTTGGGAAGAAGCGGCAATGTCTCTTTGTTCAGGCTGGATGGGAGGTGAAGACAAAGCCAGAAATGCGTGTGTAGTTTAAGGAAGGCTGGACTTGTAAGCACGGGAAAAGAAGGCAGTTCTTTTTTTTTTTTTTTCAATTACAGTTGACATTCAGTATTATTTTATATTCCAGGTGTACAGCATAGTGGTTAGACGGTTATATAATTTACAAAGTGATCCCCTTGGTAATTAAGTGCCCAGCTGGCGCCATACAGAGTTATTACAGTGTTATTGACTGTAGTCCCTCTGCTTTACTTTATATTCCTGTGACTATCTGTGACTACCAATTCGTTCTTTCTCCCTTCACCTTTTTCACCCAGTCCCCCAATCTCCCTCCCCTCTGGCAACCATCAGTTTGTTCACTGAGTCTGTGAGTGTTCTGTTTGTTTATGTTGCTCTTTAGATTGCACGTATAAGTGAAATCACACGGTATTTGTCTTTCTCTGCCTGACTTATTTCACTTAGCGTAATACCCTCAAGGCCATCCATGTTGTTGCAAACGGTAAGATTTCGTTCTTTTTATGGCCAAGTAATACTCCATTGTATCGATGTACTACAATGTTTTTATCCACTCATCTGTTGTTGGCATTTGGGTTGCTTCCATAGTTTGGCTACTATAAATAACTCTGCAGTGAACATAAGGGTGCTTATATCTTTTCAGATTAGTATTTTGGCTTTCTTTGCATCTATACCCAGAAGTAGAACTGCTGGGTCATAAGGCAGTTCCATTTTTAATTTTTTGATGATCCTCCATACCGTTTTCCACAGTGGCTGCACCAGTTTGCATCCCCACCAACAGTGTACGAGGGTCCCCTTTTCTCCAAGTCCTCACCAACATTTGTTGTTTGTTGATTTATAGGTGATAGCTCTTCTGACAGGTATGAGGTGATGTCTCATTGTGGTTTTAATTTGCATTTCTCTGTTGATTAGTGATGTTGGGCATCCTTTCACATGTCTCCTGGCCATCTGTATGTCAGGCCCTCTGCCCATTTTTGGATGGATTGTGTTTTTAGTGTTGCGTTGTATGAGTTTTTTATAAATTTTGGTTACTGACCCCTTATTGGATGTATCAATGGTGAATATCTGCGTTCAGTAGGTTGTCTTTCCATTTCATTGTGTGTTTTCCTTTGGTGTGCAAGACATTTTAGTTTGATGCAACCCTATTTGTTTATGTGTTTTTGTTTCCCTTGTCCAAGGAGCTGTATCAGAAAAAGTATTGCTAAGAAAGACGTCAGATAATGTACTGCCTATGTTTTAAGAAGACCATTCTTTAATGGCCTCAACCTCTGGAAGGAAAGTTGAGGACTCTAAAGAAATAGTATTCTGCCTTGGCTGGTGTGGTTCAGTGGATTGAGCGCCAGCCTGCGAATCAAAGGGTCGCCGGTTCTATTCCCAGTCTAGGGCACATGCCTGGGTTGCAGGCCAAGTCCCCAGTAGGGGGAGCACAAGAGGCAACCACACACTGATGTTTCTCTCCCTCTCTTCTCTCCCCCTTCCCCTTTCTCTAAAAATAAATAAATAGGCCCGGCTGGTGTAACTCAGTGGATTGAGCGCAGGCTGGGAACCAAAAGGTCCCGGTTCGATTCCCAGTTGGGGCACATGCCTGGGTTGCAAGCCAGGTCCCCAGTGGGAGCCATGTGAGAGGCAACCATACATTGCTCTTTCTCCCTCTCTTCTCCTCTCTCTAAAAATAAATAAATAAAATCTTTTAAAAATAAATAAATAACATCTTTTTAAAAAATGGTATTCTAGCTTCACTATTATAGGTAAGCTGGTGAGAAATAAGCAGATGTCTATTTCTCTGAGCTTTTAGACAAATTGTGAGTTTTCAAAAGACATACAAAAACATGGAAAGAAAGACCTAGAATCAAGGCATAGATTTTTGACATCTCAGATAGACAGGGAAAGGTTTAGAACCAAAAAGGCTGAAGGATTCTTGGTTTCTCCTTACATAGGGAGCTGACAGAAAGTAAGGGACCCTTAGCCTGGGTCAGTATCCTAGTATTGAAAGAAATACTTTTTTTTTTTTTTTTAATCCTCACCTGAGGACATTTTTTCATTGCTTTGGAGACAGAGAAACATTGATGCAAGAGAGAAGCATAGATTGGTTGCCTCCTGTACATGCCGAGACCGGGAGTTGTATGCACCCTGACCAGGGATCAAACCCACAACCTACGTATGTGCCCTGACCAGGAATCAAACCCACAACCTTTCAGTTACAGGACAACGCTTCAACCACCTGAGCCACACCAACCAGGGCTTGAAAGAAATACTTTAAGAATGATCTTTGAATGACAGCGACAAAATGTTAATAACTTAATGTTAAAATGTTAATGTTAAAAGTTAAGTAATGGGCATATAGGGATTAACTAGATTGTTGTCTCTATTTCTGTGTATGATTGAAATTTTCATGCTACTTTTTAAAAATTGCATTTGCGTTGAAAAATAGAGAGAACCATTGATAAGAGGGACTATAATAGGATGAACACTGAGTCACAGCCCCACCTGCAGCCAAGTTAGTGGTAGGAGAAAAAGAAGGGAGATATATTGGCAAGTGCTACCTTTGGTGAAATAACTAGTAAATTCTCCATTGTTGTATTGCCCTAGAAGAATATCACATGTATCAGCTTTGAGGGACAATAACTGTATGTTGATAGGCTGTTTGTGTCCCTTCTAAAAACTGGAACAGGTGGAAGGAACAGTGTTGTTGATGTTTTCAACAGGTCTGCATTGAAGACCGAAGCCCCACCCTGGCCTCAGGGGAAAGGGGACCCTCTGAGCCTTGTATTGAGAGGGTAATTCCAAGAGAAGCCTCTGGGTGACACTAGGGTCCTCACCTCTGAGGCCAGCCCTGTCCTAAGCTGCAGCAACAGTGTCCTGCCCAGCTGAGAAGCAGTTCTCATTCGCTTCCTGTCTTGTGGATTTTCCACCTCCTTGTGTTTATCTGTTAGAATAAAAACAGCAAAAAGTGGGATTGTGCATGGAAACCAAAAAAGACGGAGGTTGCTTTTCTCAGACGCCTTTATTGCCCCTTTTTGTCCTCCTCAAATTGTCGATGTTTGTGTAGCACAGGAGCTCCAAACCCAAAACGGGGAGCTGCTTTTAAGTGTCCATGGTATTCCGAAAAAACCGCCCAGAGCTCTACCAGATGTGGACGTGCAGCTTATTACTCACATTACAGGGGAGCGCACCGGCGGTGGCGGGTCGGTGCGAGAGAGACTGCGCCCCCTCCAGTCTGAGGCTCGTTATCAGGGGTCCCAGACAAAGGGGGCACACGTCCTACACGTGACTCTAAACTACGTTACCTCAGTGTGTGAAGGTCCAGAGGCAGCCACAGGACAAGAAGCTGTTCCCAAAATGAGATAAGGAGGGAGTTAGAATCCATTCCCAAAACAATACACATTCCTTCTGGCCAGTGGCTGTCTGGCCAGCCCTCGGTCAGGGGAGGGGGACAGGCCATGTTGGGGTACCCCCTAGACATTCTTGTGTACTTGTATTCAATCCCGTGGTGACCTCATCCGATTGATTACTTCTGATACCACACCTCCAAGTCTTTGCTCACATGTCACCTTCTCAAGAAGTAAGGCCCGTGTGACCATTCTGCTTTAGGATGCCACTGGTACTCCGAACCCCCTTGCACGTACCATCTCTTCTTTTTTTTTTTTTTTTTTTTTAAGATTTTACTTATTTATTTTCAGAGAAAGGGAAGGGAGGGAGAAAGAGAGGAAGAGAAACAGCAATGTATGGTTGCCTCTCACATGGCCCTCACTGGGGACCTGGCCTGCAACCTAGGCATGTGCCCTGACTGGGAATCGAACCGGGACCCTTTGGTTTCCAGCCCGCGCTCAATCCACTGAGCTACACCAGCCAGGGCATCTTCTTTCTGTAGCATTTACTACCGTCTGACATGCTTTCATGTTGGTTTTTTATATGGTTTCCTGTTTGTCTCCGCCTGCTGGAGTGTGAACTCCCTGCATGGGGACAGTGGGCTTTGTTGTGTTCGTTGATGTTCTCCATGAGCCTGGACCGGGACCTGGCCCAGTAAAGTACCAATAACAGGAAAAGACTGTCAGGAAGGAAGAAGGACCATCAGTGTAAGAACAGCCGAGAGGACCAGCAGATAGTAACTGCAGGCTCTCCGCTGAGCGAAGACCCCAGACCCCTACCTTTTGTCAGGGTGCCGGAGAGGGGTCTGCACACTCTTGCATCTTGGGGAAGTGGCGAGATGTCAGAACCTTGGGCTTTCTATTTGTGAAAGGGCCGAAGTTTAGTCCTCCTAGCATCTTTGAGTGAGTGACCTTCTCCAGCCAGCCTGGGAAGCCTGCCTTGGGGTCAGTGCTTGGGTGCACTGGGGCCGCCGATCATGACACCGACCCCATCCTGCAAACGCAGAGCTCAGCAAGAGGGCGCTTGATGGCGCGGGCCGGGAGCATCATGTCTGCGTGCACTGGCCACAGTGCTCAGCAGCAAGCCCCTTTCACAAGTGAGTGAGTGCAAATGCCAGTTTTAAAATTACCTCAGCAATTATCTAAGAGGTATATTTGTTCAGCTCATTAACCCTTTTAACCAGAAGTCAGTTCACAGCTATTACAGCAGCTTTTCAAACCACTGAGTGCCCAGTTTACAATTGGGAGAACGTTGAAATTACTTGCAGTTGTGTGACCACTGGGAGTTAGTCTCGCCTAGTACTTTGAAGAAAGTTCCTAGCTTGAAGTCGATCATTTTACTTATAAAAAGTGTATGTATTTCCTTGTAAAAATATGATTGAATATATGTTAGGATACATAAACTTATTTCTTCTACATTTACCTTCTTATCAAGTTACTTTAAGATTAACTTTTCCATATTTTTAGACTTTACCAGTGAACATTTGCTAATTTAGATTCAATAGCGTGCTATTCTTGGTCATAGTTATGTTAGCATTATCTTTCTTATGTGGGATAAGCCGTGGTGGGCCATTGCATTAAGGCCCAATGGGAGGTCAGTGCTCTCCTCGGGGACCTTCTGGGGACATGACAGTCCAAAAGATCGGGTCAGGAAGCTCAGCTTCTCAAAGTCTTGTCACCCTTTGCTCCCTATGAACGGACATGGTTGTGATTTCTCATCAGAGAGGAGTCAGGGGAGGTGTTTGGGACATTGCTTCCCCGCCTGCCCTGAAATGTGGATGACAGCGGTGCTGATTCTGGGGGCTGGGATAATAACTTGGTACTTTGCTTTCTCACAGTTGTTTCCTCTCTTTGCTCCTGGTGGCTGCTGTGGTTTGGAAGATCAAACAAAGTTGTTGGGCCTCCAGACGCAGAGAGGTAAGCCTCAGTGGGTAAAGATAAGTGAATCCTTGGAAGAGCTTTGCCTTTCTACACACTTTCCTTAAGCATGCCCCTGTTAGCTAGTTAGTGTTAATTGATGGACCTATCCACAGTGAGAGTAATACCACCCTTTCTACAGATGGTCAGTAGACTTCAGGTAGTGCTGTGAAAAGTGTAACTAATTCTGCCCTGAATGGTCTTAACTTTCTGAAAGGAAACTCTAGTATTGACTTACAGGTGCTGGTTTTACCTGTCCTACCAGAACGCTGGTCCTTAACTTAATCAGGCTGCAGATCTGAGGGCTCAGTAGCACAGCCTTCACAAGAGCCTTTCCTAAGAATGAGAGTAAAATCAGCCATTTAAGCATCTCAGAATTGTCTCATTATTCAAGGAAAGGTAAATATGTATCAGATTGAATTTTTTATTGAGTTTTCTTTTTTAGTGAGTCTTATTTTCAAAGCTTCATTACAAAAGTGAGGAGTCAAGCAAATATTTAAAATAGACAAGTCAAATAAGTACACTTGGTTAAAAGTTACAGTATAAGAACTTTGAATAGAATAACAATTAAAAATGATGCAAAAAAAAGAACTTTATTTATTGCAACTTTTACTTGTCAATACTCTGCCTTCTGGTCATCAGATATTGCACTGTTGCTAGTGGAAGGAAATAACACTAAGATCTAGACATATATGCACTCCTTTGTTTTCTGTGTCTACTCATGCCTTTTTTCTGTATAAAAATCAGTCTGTGGCCCTGGCTGGTGTGGCTCAGTGGATGGAGCGCCGGCCTGCAAACCAAAGGGTCGCCAGTTCAGTTCCCAGTCAGGACACATGCCTGGGTTGCAGTTGAGGTCCCCAGCGGGGAGCGCACGAGAGGCAACCACACATTGATATTTCTCTCCCTCTCTTTCTCCCTTCCTTCCCCTCTGCCTAAAAATAAATAAATAAAATCTTTTTTTAAAATCTAAAAAATATCAATCCATAGGCAAGATTTGGAAGAGAGTGTAATATCTAAAATCAAAACTCATAAGCCCTCAGCACTGTTTATGGAACATTAGCGTGTGTGGTGGGTTAAGACAGGTTCCAGGATATGAGCCTCTTCCTGAGGCCGTGACCCTTTATCTGACCCATGGGAAGGTGATGTTATCATAGAGGTGATGTTGCATCCTCTTTGCTTTCATTTTAAAAATTCAGTGGATAACATATCCAGAGGATTCCCCAATAGCTCTATTACTAAGATATTTTAAAATCCCAATGAATCGTAAATATTCTGAGAAAATACAGGTTGTCCAAACGGAGTGAGAAAAGAATGGGAGCCACAGTACATTAGTAACCAGGGAGGAAGGAATGGAAAACTAGTCAAAATATTGTTCTCTCCACAACGGGCATCGTTAGACCCAGGGAGTTTCAATTTGAGATGAGCTCATGGTGATTATAACGGTCTGTTCCTCCTTGGGTGGTCATGAGAATTCTTTTCAAAACATATAAACTGTTCCAGAGAAAAAGATAAGATGAGAAGTTTTAAGAGTCCTAAATCATCACCAACTGGGCAGGTCAGTTGGTGGGAGTGCCGTCGCGCTCTCATGCCAAGGTTGCAGGTTCGAACTCCGGTCAGGGCACCTACAGGAAGCAGACAATGAATGCGTAAAGAAGCGGGACAACGAAAATGATGTCTCTCTCTCTCTCTCTCTCTCAGGTAAATAAACAAACAAACAAAAATTGGAAGAGTCCTAAAGTATACATAAAAACCTTGAAACTGATACTGAGAAAGGTAGCAACAAAAAATAAAGGCCAGTAAAAAATAAAAGTCAATAAAAAAATAAAACCTAAATTTTTAGTAGTGGCCACGTAATCATTTAATCTTTTTGGAATTCAACACCAATTTCTACTTGAAAAATAAAATGTTAGTAAACTCAAAAATAATACCTCCTTTTACACTTCGAAGATAACCAACACCATTCATAACGAAAAAATACCAAAGGTTGTACCAATAAAATGCAGACATTACTCATAGTAAGAGCTGTTATTTGAGCATTCCTGAATTCTAGGCACTGTCCTGAGAGGTGTCTGTAGGTTAACTAATGGGACTCGGCACAGTCACTGGTTTCACAGGTAAGGGAGGTGAGGCCCAGGGGGCTGGAACTTGCCCGTCATCCCAGTTTCCTAGAGGCCGAACGGGGCTTTAAACCCGGGACTTGGGCCTTCAGAGGCTGTCTAATCGTCATGTCTAATCGTCATGTCGTCCAGAATTTTATTCTGGATGTTCTAGACTGCACTGAGAGAAAGAGAAGTAAGTTTTGTTACTACTGAATAGGGTACAAAATTATTTTCAGGTAAGATGATTGAAATACAGTATGGTCGAGATTTACCTGCATAAAAATTAATCCTGAAGTGTATAAAGAATTAAAAAATGAATGAGACAGAAGACAACCAACTGGAAAATAATTACAGCATACATGAAAGATAATAAGGAAAAGATGAACACTTTCGAAGAAAGGGGTTTTTTTTTTTTAGAAAGTATGCTTATTACGCAGTTGACCAACCAATAAACTAAGTTTTTACCCTTACGATTTCAAATTTCTCTGTTACTGTGAATCTGACCCTTCAGAATATATTTCATCATTTCTGACCAGTTAGTCACGATTTATCCCTCTCAGAACTGTAGAAGAAACTATGTTATTTATAACAACAAAAGCAATAGCAGCTAGCACTCCATAAGTCCTTGCTATGTACCAGTCGTTCTGAGTGCTTTTACACACGTTATCCCCTGCTCTCTTCATAAAGGAACTCGAATGGGACCGGAATGAGGGTCTTACTGTGGCTCCAGCGCCTAGAATAGCACACGACTCAGAGTCGGTTGCTGCATATATTTGTTGAGTAAATAGACCAACGACTTTATGAGATGTAAGAATCTTCTTATTGGTATTTTTAAAAATATATTTAGCATAAAAATGCCCTTCTAAAGCAGCCATGATCTATCCAGCCCAGGATTTTCAATCGTACAGCAGCTCTAAGGGGACGGATTGAAGGAAGGCTTCCGAGACAGGACCCACAGCTTCAACAGCGTACCCAGACCCCCAATATCCCTGCTGATACGTGACTGACCACCCACCCCGTGCTAGACACTATGCTAGTTAAAGGATCTCATTTGACCCAGCTGACATACTTATCGCAGTGAAAACCCATTTCGGAGAGGAAGGAACTGAAGCCCAGAAACTTTCAACACCTTTTTCAAGGTCATACAATTGGAGAGCAAGGGAGCGGGATTCACTGCCAAGCCTCCCTAAATCCAGAGCCCCTGCTTGTCCCTCCAGCTCTGCAGTACTTCACACGTGTTTATGTTTTTAGCTTACACCACCTCTGGGAATAGAGCTTTTTCCATTCCTATCTGCTGTGTAACAAGGGACGGGTTTTTGTTGCTGCAGAAATACTTGGTTCAAGTTTCAGCAGGAAAAAAAAAGCCTGCCTTTAATCTAGTAATAAAAATAGGAAGAGATAGGGCTGTATCATTTATTTTATGTATTTACAGCAGGCGTTGTATCTATACTAAAATATTTCTCTCTAACAGATAAGGATTTTTTCTTTAATACAGGGACAATACTGTGACCACATCCAACAAGATTTAATAATTCCTAATGTTATCTAGTACCCGATTCCTATCCAAGTTTCCCCAGCTGTTGTAAAAATATTTTGGCTTTGATTCTTTTGAATCAGGGAAGATGAGATATTTTTAATATGTAGTATTCTCCAGTAAAATCCCCTCAGTACTCACTGCGTTAATGCTCGCTGTATTATTCGCCAGCAACTTCTCCGAGAGATGCAGCAGATGGCCAGTCGTCCCTTTGCCTCTGTGAATGTTGCCTTGGAAACCGACGAAGAGCCTCCTGATCTTATTGGGGGGAGTATAAAGGTGAGATTACAGTCGCTACAACTTAATTTGTCAAAATTCATGCTTCTGAGTCTGGGGAATCTGAGAGAGCAAGAGCTTTATCCTGCAGCCTCTTACGCTTTCCCCTCTCTTTTGTTATAACCAGCCAACATAGCAAAGTTGCCATGTATTCTTTGCTTTCACTTTCTAGTCTTCGATTAATGTTACTAAGAAATCTCATGTTAAGGGGATTTTAAAATATAGATGATTTGTCTGATATTCTATGACATAATACTTTAAAACTTAATAAAGCTAAATTGAACCATTGTTCTTTGCAAGTATTTGGGGAGATTTTTTTAAAGGGACAGAATCATAATTCACTATGAATTCTGTAGAAAATAAATATTTCTGACCCCCTTCAAATGATGAGAAAAGTAATAAGACTTTCTGTTTGAACAAAGTGATGATATATTGCAGATACTTTGGGAAAATAGCTATTTATGCTGAACAAAACATACTTACTAAAGCATTGCCGAGCTCACAGGAAGTAGGTAAAATTTTCAGGGATCACTCTCCTTTCCCTTAGCAGAGAAAGAGCAAGCTGTGAACCAAAACCAGAGCCATGAGTGGTCTAAAGTGACTCCCAGAAACAAGAGAGACATTCCTTCATGAGTAAGAGTCAGCAACAACAACAGGTGGTGCATTTAGACAGGGCTTCGAATGTTGGAAGTGATATCTAAAGAAATGTAAGATATCTATGTATGAAATGTTTAAAGAAATAAAAGGTGGGCCCTGGCTGGTGTGGCTCAGTAGATTGAGCACCGGCCTGAAAACTAAGGGATCGCCAGTTCAGTTCCCAGTCAGGGCGCATGCCTGGGTTGTGGGCCAGGTTCCCAGGAGGGGCCATGCAAGAGGCAACTACACATTGATGTTTCTCTCCCTCTCTTTCTTCCTCCCTTCCCTTCTCTAGAAATAAGTAAATAAAATCTTAAAAAAAAAAAAAGATGGAAGCATAAAGATGCAGAAACCACAAGGGTCAAGCATAGCCAAGCATATCTGAAAAAACCAAATGGAATGGTTAGAAATGGAAAATAGAGTAGTAGAAATTTTTTTTAAAGATTTTATTTATTTATTTTTAGAGAGAGGGGAAGGGAGGGAGACAGAGAGGAAGAGAAACAGCAATGTATGGTTGCCTCTCACATGGTCCTCACTGGGGACCTGGCCTGCAACCCAGGCATATGCCCTGACTGGGAATTGAACTGGGACCCTTTGGTTCCCAGCCCGCGCTCAGTCCACTGAGCTACGCTAGCCAGGGCAGAAATTTTTTTAAATAACTCAGTTTACATGTTAAACAGCACATGAGACACAAGTGAGGAGAGAGCTTTTGAACTGGAAGGTAAATGTAGAATGTAGGAGACGCAAGAAGATGGAAAATATGACAGATAATAAGAATGTGGAGGACAGAATGAGAAGATCTAACATACGGATTATCAGAGTCCCAGAACAAATGAATGGAGGAGAGGCAGAGTTCAAAGAGATAATTGAGAATTTTCCAGAAATGATAAAAGTCACACAATACAGATTTGAGATGCAAAACAGATCCCAAGCAGGATTACGGAAAGAAAGCAAGGGGAAGGCAGGAGAGAGAGGAAAGTACAGCTGGACTCATCGTAGTGGAGCTGTAAAACTCCAGAACAAAGAGAACACCCTGAACTCAGCCAGAGCCAGACATGATTAGCACAGTGTGCGGAAGTCAGAGCCGTGTGCACGGTTAAAGGGGACGTGAGAGTGATGCCGCCGCTCCGAAAACAGCGTTGTTTATCAGAAAATATAAGTAGAATAATCGTATGATCCAGCAATTCCACTTCTGGGTTTGCACCCGAAAGAACTGAAAGCAGGGTCTCAAGGTTGTATTTGCACACCGTGTTCATAGAAGCATTACTCACAGGAGCTGAAAGATAAAAGCAGCCCAGGTGCCCTTTGACGGATGAGTAGGTAAACAGAACATGATGTATACATGCAATGGAGCAGTATTCAGCCTTAAGAAAAGAAACTCTGACACATGTTACAGCATCAGTGAACCTCGAGGACACTGTGCTAAGCAAAATAATCCAGTCACAAAAAGACAAATGCTGTAGGGTTCCACTTGCATGAAGTACCTCTAGTAAGCCAGATTCATAGAGACGGAAAGTAGAGCAGCGGTTGTCGGGCTGGAGTGGGAGGAGGGAGCAGGAAGTTGCTGTGTGACGGGCACCGAGAGTCGGTTTTACAAGGTGAGCACGGCTCTGGAGATGGTTGGTGGTGGTGGTCGCACGATACAAATGTAATTAATACTACTGAACTGTACACCTAAATGTGGTTAAGATGATAAGTTTTATGTTATGGGTATTTTACTGCATTAAAAAATGACTGGGAGAACAAGAAAAGATCGCCTACAACGGAGTGACAGAGTGACAGCTGACTTTTCATTAGTTAACACTAGACCGGAAGAGAGTGGAAGAATATATCTTCAAGAACTGAAAGAGAACTGCCAACCTAGAAGAGTGTGCCTGGTAGCTGTGTTCCAAGAACAGGGATAAAATAAAAATAAAGAAATCTTCTGATTAGAAGAAAAACAGAGTTTGCCCACAACAGACCTGTACAAAAGAAATGTCTAAAGGATGTGCTAGAAAGAAGGAAAATTACCCCAGGAGGATGGAATAATAAGGAATAGTGAGTAAATAAAAAGCAGACATGTGCATAAATCTAAGCAAACATTGTCCTGGTAAACTAGTAATAATTTGTGGGATTGAAAAGAATAGACAGCCCTGGCTGGTGTGGCTCAGTGGATTGAGCGCTGGCCTGTGAACCGAAGGGCCACCAGTTCAATTCCCAGTCAGGGCACGTGCCTGGTTTGCAGGCCAGTTCCCCAGTAGGGGGCGTGCAAGAGGCAACCACACATGGATGTTTTTCTCCCTCTTTCTCCCTCCTTTCCCCTCTCTAAAAAAAAAAATAATATAAAAATTTTTTAAAGTTTAGAGTAGATAAACCTAAGGTACTGAACAAGACCATATGTCATATGTTGGCAGCGTATGACAGTCAGTTAATCCCTCCAACGCTTTTTTGACTTTCAGGACACCACACACTTTCCCTAAGGTTGTTCTTGCTCAGTATTCTTCATTCGACCTTCTTCATCTCCCCGGCGCCTTTTAACCATGGCGTACGTCAGGCTCAGTCTCTGGGCCCCTTCTCACATCTTTTACATCTACTTCTTCGGGGGCTCGGCCCCACAGTCTGTTTGGGCTGCGATAACAGAATACCAGAGACTGGGTGGCTTGTAAACAGCAGAAACATATTTCTCACAGTTCTGGAAGCTGGAAGTCTAAGGTCAAGGTGCTGGAAGATTCACTGTCTTCTGAGAGCCCACTTTCTGGTTCACAGACGGTGGCTTCTAGCTGAGACCTTCACATGGTAGAAGGGACGAGGGAGCTCCCTGTGGCCTCTTTTCTAAGGGCACGAATCCCAGTAATGATGGCTGCACCCTCCTGACCTAATTTTCTCCCAAAGTCCCCAATTCCAAATGCCATCACCTGGGGGCATTACACTTCAACATATGAATGTTGGGAGTACACAGACATCCAGAAAACCATGCCCCCTCAGTGGTCTCATCCATGGTTTAAATGCCACGAGCTCTCCACTCACATCTCTGCAGTGAGCCTCCATCTCAAACATTAAATTGCGTCCTCGTTGTCCCCACTGGCTGTCTGAACAGGTGTCTCCAATTTAACGCATCTAAAACTGAGTTGTGTGTAGTTTCCCACGCCTGCTCCTCTGGCATATCTTCCTGAACTCATATCATCATCATCCTGGTAGCTCAGGCCCAAATCATGGAATCACTCTTGACTCATTCTTGCAAATCTTTTTGTCTTTATGATCAAAAGTATTTCCTACCATTGTACAGCCCTCCACCACTGTCACCTACTACCTTGGTCTAGGCCACTGCCGTCTCTCACCTGGACTATTGTAGTTGCTCATACCTGGTTTCCCGACTTCTGCCATTTCACCTGTCCAGTCATTGCCCCATGCCACAGCCAGGGTGGTTCTGGAAGTTATTTTCTTCAACGAAACTGAAGAGGTTGCTGACATATTTGGAAGTATGGTGGGCAGGATTCTAAAGATAGCCCCCAAGATTCCCGTCTTACGGTTAGTTCATCAAACTCTAGGTAGTGCTGTGAAGGGATTTTGCAGAAGTAATAAAAGTCCCGAAGTAATGTGAGGAGAGTTCTCTCCAGCTGGTGTCAGAAGAGGAAGCTTGGTAAGGACTTGATGTATCATCGCGGGTTTGAAGCCGGAGAGGCCATGTGAGCGGGAATGCACGTGAACTCTAAAAGAAGACAGTGGCCCCTGGCTGACCGCTGGCAAGGCAGTGAGGACCTCAGGCCTAAGCTGCAAGCAGCCTGAATGAGCTTGAAGCAGGTTCTTCCCCAGAGCCTCCTGATGAAGTGTAAAGCCCAGCTGATGACTCGACTTCCCCCTTGTGAAGTCAGAGCTGAGACTCTTGTGCAGTAAGAGCTAAGAGTTTTCTGGACCTGATGGAAGACATGAATAGTCCTGTGTCCCTAAGCAGAGAACCCTGCAGAGCTCTGGGCCTCTGACCTACAAAACTGAGATAATACATGTGTTGTTTTAAGCAACTAAGTTTATAATTTGTTATGGAGCAATAGAAACAGATACAGAGAGCATCTTAAAAAGTCACATCTGAGGGCTTCACTGTGGAAGCTTGAGAAACGCCACTTTCACTAACCCTTTGTTTTCTTCCACCAGACTATTCCTAAACCCATTGCCCTGGAGCCGTGTTTTGGCAACAAAGCTGCTGTCCTCTCAGTGTTTGTGAGGCTCCCTCGAGGTCTTGGTGGAATCCCTCCTCCCGGGCAGTCCGGTGAGTAGATGAGAGGGTCAGCAACACGGTTTACTTTTTAGACGTGTGAGGGATCCTTCTCTTTCACTGAGAGCTTGGGTATGAAAGCGATACTGTGCAGTGCCTGCTTCAAGCCTGAGGATTCAGTGAGATTGCCCCATTGTCAGTGGTATTCCCCAAAACTCTTTCCTGGGGTCACCCTGGCCTCCCAGGGGAGAGTGCAGGGCTCCCCTCACGGCGCCAACTTCCTCAGCCCCCCAGTGGTGTGGGCACTTGCAGCCACGCCTTCCTTTGCCTCCAGTGCCTCTGGCCCCTCCGGCTCTGCTGCCCCGTGGCTGCCTCTGCCCCTCGGTGTAGGCGTTTCCCTCTTCACTCCGTTCATTCTCTCTCAGTTGCCTCGCCTGCTCATGGCTTCCGGCTGGCTCCTCCACGCTGGTGACTCTCCAGTGGGTGTTTCCAGGACCACCGCATCTCATTTGCTTTTTTCACTCTGTTTTAAAAATAAGGCACCAAACCGTGATTATTCCAAGTGAAAGGAGGTTTTTCAGAATTTACTCACTGTTCTACTATCCAGCATCCATTAATTTACACTGTTCTGTTTCCTTTCCAGCCCTTGCTGACAATTTAGTTGAAATGTTTGCGTCACTCTTATTTTTATTCTTTTGTCATGTAACTTTCATAAACATTTTTAGAGCTTACTACATAATATTTTACCAATCTCTTTTACACCGTTCCATCAAATACATGACTCATAATTTAGATAAACATCATTGTATTGCTGAACATGAGGGAATGATGGGATACAGTTTGGGAAGTATCTTGATTAATCCTGGAGTACTTTAGAGGGATGCCGCAGACACTGTGAACGTGTTAGGCAGCTTTCAGTTGAGATGATTCTTGGGGTCAGGGCTGCCTCAGTCAGAACAGCCTTGTGTCGTGAGGAAAGTGTGACCCGGAACCTTTGCCCAGGCCCGGAGCTCCGTAGCCCCGAGTGCAGCTCAGCAGAGCCTCCGGTCCAGCTTTCTTTCCGGTGGTCTGTGTCCGGGGTGTCCTTACAAGGGGGGGCCTGTAGGCTTGGCCAGGCCAGGATTTGCTGCCTTCACTTCAGAAGGGAACAGTTTGATTTACCCTCTCCCAGGGACTTCTGTGAACTGAGCCCCTATCTCGACCTTGCCCATGTTGAGGGCAGGATGACCCATTGACCTGAAGACTCTGGGGCGGTGTCTTTTGCCACCACGTTGGCCGATTCTCCCTGATGGCAAGGTGCTGGCTGGGGTGGCAAGGAGGTAGTGGGCTCACAACACTGTGGCCTTTCCTGCACCGACCTCTTCCTGATGCACCCCGCCCCGCTGGACTCCTGATGAAGGCCTGCTCACAGCTTGAGACTCCAAAAGTGGGACCGCCCTTCTTTGCCACCATTCTTTACCCGCCCACCCTCCACCCCCATTTGAGAGCCTGTGCTTCTCCAGACTCCCAGGGCACCTGACTCTGCCTTTGGTATGACGGTTGTCATGGCTGTGGATTCTCCACTGAATGCCAGATGCTGAACCTGGCACTTAAAAGCTCCCCACTCCCCATTCCCCCATTTTATAGGCTCATTGAGGTACAGTGGCAAGTCTCCCAGCGTGGCTCCTGAGGGCCTCAGCCAAACTCTGAGCCTGGGCTGGCCTTTTCCCTAATGAACATCAGCTAGTGGTGCACGTACAGAAAGGAGAACAGGAGAGTGAAACCAGCAGTCCCCAAAGCAAAGGCGGGGCCAGGCGGGGTGGGGGGAGGGATGAGGAGCCAAGCAGGACTACTTCCATTTGCTCACTGACTCACCATACAAGCCCGGGGTTGTTATCCCCGTTTTACAGATGAGGGAACTGAGGCCCGGGAGGTTTGAGGCCCCTGCTTATTCCAGAGTCTGTCCTAACCTGTACTACCATGGTATAGATGTAAAAATCACTAGTACTGGCTGGGTGATGTGGAGTGAATCTGAATTTCATTGTAAACAATGCTGCTTTTTCTTGGTGTCCTTTTGGAGGCAGGCAAGAGAAGTTTAGTGCTTAGTGTGTCTGTAATCATCTTCACATGCTCCCACCAGCAGGCGGAGCTCTGGCTTGCCTGATCTGCTGAAAAGCAAGCCACACCTTTTGTGTGAATGGTGGGGAGAGGCAAAGACTACGTGTTTGTGTTTGCATAATGAAACCCTGAAAGAATATGTGCAAACTAATGAAAGCTGTTTCTCAGCTGGAGAGGGGAAAGGTGGAGGGAGGGCTGAGTGGAAGTAAGACTTCCCTGCATACTCTATTGCTGTATTTATTGCACCTTGGGACTGTAAGCAAAAATGTTTTTAATTATCTTTAAACATAAAAGCAAACTGCTCCTTAACATGTGTTCCCCCCGTGGGTTCTCCCAAGGTCTCGCAGTAGCCAGCGCCCTGGTGGACGTTTCTCAGCAGATGCCAATTGCGTACAAAGAGAAGTCAGGAGCGGTGAGAAACCGGAAGCAGCAGCCACCTGCACAGCCTGGGACCTGCATTTGACGCTGGGGCCAGGAACTCTTCCTGAGTGAGCGAAGCGTGGCGAGATGTGGCATGCTGGAGCCGTCTGCAGGGAGGGGCAGGCAGGCAGGCGGGAGATGCTCTGCAGAGCGGAGCAGGGCCGACAACTGGAAACCCTCCGACTGGAAACATCTGACCATCTGCATGTTCACAAGCTTTCTTTGACAGTTTCTCCATCTGTGCTCCAGCACCTAACCTTTTGTTTTCGCATAGGAAATGATTGATTTAATGACATGTCCGGGGTGATCCACACGTTGCTGGAGTAGGCCTTAGTGGAGCCAGTGAGAGAGCTGGGAACGACACTCAGGTTTACTTGCGGGAAGCTGGTCTTGGGCCTGTCTCAGCTGCGCAAAAAACAAAGATGTAGTGTTTACAAGTAGACGTGCGTCATCAGTCATTCTGGGACATGGTCTTTTCCAAACTCGTCAGATGAGTGAACTGGTTTTCATCTGAAGCCTGCTGTCTTTTTAAAAAGATGTGCTATTTATTCTTGCACGTTTTAGGCAGATACCTCTCTTCCAAGGAGTAGCTTTTTTCTAGTTGAGAACTAATAACGGTCCATCTCTTTTGAATCACATTAAACTCAGATAGAAGGGGGCTATTTTAAATGTCAAGGTCAGCAGTGATACTTAGAATGTAAACTGGTGTAATAGGTAGTTTTCTAGAGCAACTTGATTACTTTTGTCTGAACCCGTTTGAAATCCCTCTCTCTCACACACACACATACACGTAACACTAAGTGCCTAGGCTTTAAATAGATCTAGCAATTGGAAAGTTAGCAAGCCTCAGTTTTTACATAATTGCATTCCTACATTCTTATAAAATTTCAATAGCTACCATTGGCAATCTGCTTTTTTTCTAAAATGTACTTTGCAGCCAGGAAAGAATTCTCACCCCAAGCAACCTTTATCCCAGCAGCAAGGACTGGAAGGAAAGCAGAAATGACTTAACTATAAAAGCTCCTATTTGTATTGTCAAAAAGGACACTAAAGAAGCGTGATCCCCACGTGTTCCCATGCCCCCAGGCGACTCTAGGCCTGCCGTCCGCTTCAGCCTTTCTGGCCCCCTGCTGCCAGGGCACCACAGAAGGGATGCACTCCCTGGAGCAGAACAGAGCGGGACAGCACCTGGATGGAGGGGCGACTCTCCCTGCAGCCCGCTGCGGGCCGGGCCCCCCGCAGGCTGCCAGCGGAATCACACGCCCGGAGATGGGCAGCTCCCGCTGTTGTGGGCAGAGCCTGCCCAGAGCCTGGGGAAGGACCTGGAGCTGTTCGCCCTCATTCCCTGGGAGGGCCCGGGCTCTTCATTCCTCCTCCCCAGACTCCGCTGGTGGCTGCTGCGAGGGCGGTGAGCATTAAAAGGATGAAAAGCACACGGAAAATGGACAAGGAGGGAAAACTACATGGAAAGTGACCGGGCAGGTGGCGCGGCCCCCGCCTTTCCCCCGGGGCACTGCCTGGCTTTGTGCTGTCCCGTCGCGGTGCTCTGCCCTCTACGCAGGGTCTCCCAGGACCTCCCTGTGCTTCAGAACCTGGGGATGGACGGCTCGACAACAGTGCTCAAGCTTGTGAATTTGGAGAAATTAATAACTCAAAAGAGCAAAAACTGCAGCATTTCACCTCTACATGCAGTGCCTAGAGAGGGAATATTATCTCTTCCCCAGTACCAACCTCACTCCCATGAAGAGTTGCCTGGAAAGATGTTTTCAAAGAAGGTGAACCATAAAGTACTGCCTGGTACACAGAACATCTCTGCTTTGAGACTCTTCTCTCAAAAAGCTGTGTCTTCACGTCACTGTTAAAGAGCAGATGGCTCTAGAAAAGACCTCTCCGAGCTTCCCACATCCCTACTCCAGGTCATGGCAGCTGCAGAGAGCCTGCCGCGGACCGGCCCTTCGCCTCTGTGATTGCCACGCGGCCTCTTGGCCAAGAGGGAGGCGCTGGAGAGGCTCCTCGCACGGGGAATCCTCGTTTGTTCTAAGGAGCCAGCGTGCCCTTGGCCAGAGCAGTCTCTCCCCACGGCTGCCCCACAGCCACCTGGTCCCCTGCCCTGAAATAACAAGCACCATGTCTCAGGGCCACCCTGTTAGCTTTTATTTATTGTTTCCTAAAAGAGCACGTTCTGTTTTAGGAAGGAAGGAACAAATGAAGTGTAATTCTGCTCCAACAGCGGAGAACAGCTGATCCCACCTGCTTCTCTGCAGCCGGTGGCAAACAGCTTCCTCAAGGCTCGGGCCGGAGGAAGGGAGTGGCGGGGGAGAGGGCGCTCAGCGCAGAGCTGGTTGTGGAGAGCGGGTCGTGGGGACCCGAGGAGGCGTCTGCATGCCGCAGGCGAGCCTGTAGATAGTTAAAGCAGTCGTGACAGCACTGTGTTGCACTTGTACATAACTGCAGCAGCGTCCGGAATGTGCAGACATTCAGAGTGTACATAAAGCAGGAAAATATCTCGGTGTATTTTTATTAAATGGAACGGTGTCTGAGTTTTACCCAGTATGTTTTTGTGCCATATACTGGATATCCAGGTTCAGAGAAGTCTTCCAGTTAGGCCCCGAAACACGGAAAACAAAGCCAAGAAGGGCACCCCCATCACGCCGATGTGTTCAGACGCATCTGGCGCCGCCTGGATAACTTGAACCGCCTGTCAGCGCACACGTGGGAACTGGCGGCGTGTGGGGAGACGCCGACAGCGGTGGGATCTCTGTCTCCGGTGTGGGCACTGCGAGTGCCTCGTGACCCTCTCGGCCTCTCGGTGCTGGGGGGTGGCCGGGGACAACCAGGCTCGACCTGAGAAACGTTGCTTGAGGTCTGTAAGTTCAAAGACTATACCTGGAGAAATCAGATTTTCCAAAAAGGGGGTTTCAGGCTGCGCTTTGTTGTGGTTTTATCGAAATTTTTAATGATCATTTCCAAGGACCACAGTTTACTATACTGGAAACTGGCGGTGGGAGCGGGGTGGCTAGTTGTTGATACACAGTTTCCGTTTTCCCCATGGAGAACCACCCACACCCTGGCCTCCAGGCCTCTCCTGCCCGCCTCTCCACACACGGTTCTAGGGGGAAGTCTGTGCCTCCCTCTGGGGATCACCTCCAAAAGGCGGGGAGAGGCATGGAGAGAAGGCAGCTCCTACTCCCCTGAGCGACCCCAGAGGCCAAGCAGCTCTGGCCAGAAGACAGGCAGCAAGAGGAAAACATGAGAAGATCTGTGGGTGAGGCCTGAGTGCACAATGAGAGACACACCAGAAAATCTGGGGCAAATGAAAAGACCAGAGCACTCTCAGAAAAACATTTCACTTTCCAGTGCAAGTCTTACTCCTTCCACTGAATGCCGAACGTGAGGGGAAGGAGTGGGAGCGATTCACTTCCTTGGATGGTGGTACCCTCGCCAGGAGCGCCTTCCATGCTTCAGGTTCATTCCTGCATCCATTCAACAAATGCTCCCCAAGCACTTACCATGGACAACCTAAGCTCACTCTAGGGCAGTGAAAAAGGAGCTCCAGGATTACGACAGAATGCAGCTCCCAGACCCACTGTCCCAGGAGATCTTTTCCTCGTGGTTTCTGTGAGAATTGGCTGTCCTGAGCGCAGACCCAGGAAGGCAGAGGGTCTGTCCTCGGGCCACCCACCAGCTCTCAGTCTGACATGTTTACCCAGTGCACCAAACTCAGCCTCGGACGTCACCGTGACGGTTTGTAGGTGGCCCCCAAGAGTCCCGAACACCCTCGCCTGCAGGGGGATGATTTGGAGAGAAGAAAGCTGGTGCCTTCTCTCTCAATGGCAATAATGGAATCGACTTCCAGTAACTGAATTTGTGCACAAAACGTTCTAAACACTAGTGAAGCCTGTTTCATTGAACTAATTCTGGCTCTGGAAATGTTTTGTTCTATAGTGATTTACGGTTTTTTTTTGTTTGTTTGTTTGTTTGTTTGGATTCAAGCTTAGTTTGTTAATATGTATAATTTCGCATCTATTGCACTCATGTAAATATGGAGTAAGTATTGTAAACTATTTCATTGCTGGGGATTGTGGGTGTTATACATACATTTAGGACTGCAATTTTTTGGTATTTTTTGTATTGTAAAATAACAGCTAATTTAAGCAGGAACAAGAGAAATAAGGGAGGCCTGTGCATTTTAAACACAAATGTGAAGAACTTGTACATAATCAAAACTAATCCTATACTACAAACTTCCTTCTAAAATAAAAGTAGATCTGGTAAAAACGTGTGGTTTTTTTCCTGAGTCTTCGATTTTGATTTTTGTTTGTTTGTTTGTTTTGCTTTTTACAATTTGGTTATTAGAGCCTTCAGGGGGAAAAAGTTCAAAATGGTTCCCAAATTTCAGGCTGCCTCAGAGGAAGCAAGCACTTGGCAGTTGAAGATGAAGGTGTTAAACCAACAGTGTGGGCACTTTAGACACCTGTGGGGGGAACCTCCTAATGTCCCCACTCTACCTGTGCGCCCTTCGGCCGACAGTGGCACTGGCGTGTGGAGCGGTGCACACCGGTGCCACGCCTGCCGGCTGCCCTCGGTCCTGCAGCATTCCTTCCCCTCGCGGGCTCCCGCTGTCTCTGGGTCTTCCAGACTGCAGCTCTCAGGTGTGCTGGTAGGTTCGTCCCTCCTGGCCTCGGCACTGCCATGAGTCTTGAGTTTTTGATGAAATTATCAATACATGTCCATTCGCACCGTCTTGTCTGTAGGCCTTCTGCCTGCCCAGCCCCACTTCGTGCAGCTTCGCTGGGCTCAGAACATTCCAGTGTCCTGGCGCGGAGTGCGAAAAGCCCGGAAGGGTGAGAAGCATTGTGAGAATTGAGAACATCAGAGAACGTGCAAGAAAGGACGGTGGTTCATACAGGGGAGGGTGTGAGGCCCCAGGAGTTCTGGAGGGCAGGGGTAGAAGTGCCCCCCAAGCTTGGGCCTGGGCTCAGGAAGAAAACCGTTGGACTGGTGGCTGCTGCAAGGTTGGGGCGGTCCTTGAAACTCCTGCGGAGGGCTGTGGGGACTTCAAGGGCTCCTGACAGGATGGAGACCTGTGTTTCAGTAGCAGCGCGGCAGAGACTGCCGTGTGCTCACCAAGCCCGTGCTTTTGCCTTTGGACGCCCAGGTCAACAGCACCTCCCAGCCCCTGTGTGGTTAGGTTGGTGCCATCAACAGCTGTGGTCAAAGAAGGGACGCCTACAGGTTCCCAGCTTGGCACATACCGTGCTCCCACTTGGGACTCCTGGGGAATCAGGTACGGAAGGTGTGGGGGGAGGTGTGTCCTAAGTCACCACGGAGAGGCAGGCCACCCGGGCAGCTGGGGCGTGTGCTGGTATTTGCATCCCTGAAAAGCACACTTTCACTCCACTGACCCACTGAGATTTGAGGCTTGATCACTTTTTATAGCTTTTCTCACTAATACACAAATTGGTACCTTGGGGTGGAAGGCACCTGTAACCAAACCCTAAAACACGTGGCATTGGCTTAGTTAGGGGCCAGGTGGCAGGCAAACAGACACAGCAGGCAGAACAGCTGGGGATCCCCGTCGGGCAGCGGCAAACCATCTGGTAACTTGGAAAGCAAACTGCGTGTCCTCTGAGTTTTTAGTTCGGGGGGGAAAAGCTGGAAAAAACAAAATGTGGCATGTGTTGGTCGTTACTGACTGCTTTTGGCAAGACATCACAAGAAAGAGTTGCGTTCCAGAATTAGTTTACAAAGCAGAAGGGAAAGGGGGAGGATCCTGAAATCCAGAGTCTTGGAGTCGGAAAAGCCAACTAGCCATGCTTCTGGTCTCCATACAGTAAGACGTGCCTGTGAACAGCAAAGAGCTGGTGACATTCAGGGACTCTGCTTCCAGGTGAGAATCAAGGGCAGGATGTGGGCTTCTCTCTGGAGCCTCGTAACTTCAAGTCCATCGTCCAGAGGCAGAGGCGCATGGATGAAGGAGCAAAGAAACAGCCAGCTTCAGAAGCGTGTCCAGGAAAGAGCCAGGAATGTCGTCACTAGCACCGGCCCTGCACTGGAAAATGAAAAGCCCAGGTTTTTGAGGGAATTGTGTTGCCAGAGAAACCATTAGACTCACCTTTAAAAGTGAGAAAAATAAAGACCCTGACTGTTGGAAGTTAATCAGAAGCATCTGTGGGCAGGAGACGGCTGCGGGAGCTGGGTCTGAGGAGGGCGCAACCCCAGGCCACCTCGGATGAGGCCACGGGGTGGATGTGGGCCTGGTCGGAAACTTCCCCCACCAAGGCAGGGCCTAGCAGGATTTAAAAATTGCTCTAGAGGCTGGAGAAGTTGGTGCCTGTACTAATTGCCGCTCTCAGCTTGCAAGATGCCCGGTCTGGGGGCCGCAAACCTGCCCCTTCTGAGATGCCGAAACAGCCGCTGAAACCCTGCTGCGCGTGCGCAGAGGCGCTGCGTAATTGAGGCCCGCGCCCCACGTGCGAGTCCTGGATTTAAGATATGAAATGATCTGCTCTGTGAATGAATGATTCCTGAAGAATGAAAATTATTGAATAATTTGGGGAGTTCTTTAATGAACTTTGATAAACAGAAGAAGTATAATTATTTATAAAAGAAAATTGCATGGTCAACAATAACAATTGCTCTAGACCAGTGTTTGCTGTGTCTGCCAGGCTCGTCTGCACAGGCGGGTCGTGAGGGTGTCCTGCCTGGCCAGGCACTATGTGGGGGCCAGGGGTTTCACAGTGAACAGAACAGACGACAGTCCCTGTCCTCAGAGGGTTTACAGTGAAGTAGGGGAGACAGATGATAGTACGGTGTCAGACGGTAAGTTCTGTGAAGCCAGGTAAAAATGGGGTTGGAGGTAGAAAGTGCTGGAGGGAATTGCTGCCTTACACAGTGGTGCTGAGAAGGGACCGTTCTGATGTGACACGGGCGCAGAGAGCCGAATAAAGGAGGGAGCTGGCGTGGAGGGCCCGAGGTGGAAGCATGCCGGTGGGCAGCAACAGCACTGGTGGTAGGAGCTGGGGCGGGCAGGCGCCCCAGGACAAGTTTTCAACTGGCACAGGGCTGCCCCCTAGGGGACATTTTGGAAATAGGAGGAGGCGATTTCAATTATTGCATTGAAGAGGAGAGCCTGCCAGGGGTCATCCTATGACACACAGGACTGCCCCACCCGACATTCAAACGTCTTGCTGGATATTTGTGTATGTGAGAAAATGTTTCTAAATATTTTAGTGTAGAACTCAATTGCAATCTCAGTACGTGAGAGCTGGTTTAATATACAATCAGTTTTCCAGAAATTCTATTAGTGTATAAATCAAGGGGTGACTGAACTTTGTTTTCTTCATACCTTCACCAAGATCTGGTCATCATTTTGGAAAACTGTCACCAACAGCAGTGTCATTCCTGGTGACTGAGTTCCCAGTCCCGCACACCTGTGTAGGTTGCATCTGAACAGACAGACCCGGCAGCCCTGCATTATTGGCTGTGTAACATGCCTGGCAAGAATTCCCTTCCATCCTGTGTCGCCAACTCAAGGGACTCGACCAGGCGACCCCACTGACTGTGTGATGCGTGCTGCACAGGGAGCAGGGGATCAGCCTTGGCGGTCAGGCCTGTCTGCAAGGCCTGGAGGCCTTTCTTCCTCATTTGCTCCACCCCGGTTTCCTGAGGGCTCAGGTTGTGAGGTTTGTGTATTTTGTTCTCCTGTGTGTGTCCTCTTCTTAATTTCCCCCCCTGCATCTTCTGGCCTGGACTGGAGGCTCCTTTGGGTGTGGGGTGACATGTCCCTGGCAAAACAACTTCCTGAGAAATCCCCCAGCTCAGGCCTGCCCAGCACTGCAGCCCAAAGAGGCTGGGCCGAGTCTCTGCTCTTTTCACGTGCGTGCCAGACTCACGAGCCAGTTTCTGTCCAGCTGGGGGATGTCTGCCGAAGCCCTGCAGAGCCCCTGTCCTGCTTCTCTGGGAATTTTACTGGCAATATCCACATTTATGGTAAAAATGAGCTGGTTCTGCCCTGGCTGGTGTGGCTCAGTGGATTGAATGCCGGCCTGTGAACCAAAGGGTCGCCAGTTCAATTCCCAGTCAGGGCACACACCTGGGTTGCAGGCCAGGTCCCCAATTGGGGGCATGCAAGAAGCAACCAATCAATGTGTCTCTCACACATTGATGTTTCTCTCCCTTCACCACTCTCTAAAAATAAAATCTTTTTTAAAAATGAGCTGGCTCTGTGAAATTGGCACCACCTCACTCAGTGGGGGAGGGGAGGGCCGTGGGCAATGAGCAGTTTCCATACCAACCTTGTACCTTAGCCAGAGTGGGCATTCATGAGCCATGAAGTTTCCACCAATAAATCAACAGAAGCTTCCAGCACCTGCCTTCCTGTCTCACTCCCAGCCCCCAGCCACCTGCCAGCTAGAGGCTCAATATTGACAACAGCTAACAGAGACCCAGTCACAGGGACGAGGTCAGTGCCACGACCAGTCTTCCTGAGTGCAGTGAGAGGGTGACAGCAACCAGGCTGTGGATGAGCTGGGCAGGACCTCTTCTGGTCGTGGGGACCACAGCTGGACTCAGCCTTGAGGAGTCTGGCCAGACTGAAAACCATGTATGATTCAGGACCTTTTTAGGTAGAACTGACAGAAACCAAACTCTGATGACCTTAGACAACCCCATTAGTTTCCTGGGGCTGCTGTAACAAGTTACCCAACCTTGCTGGCTTTAAACAACAGAAATGTATTCTCATGGTTCCAGAGGCCAGGGCCCGGCATCACGGGGTGGCCGGGCTGCGCTCCCTCCAGAGGCCCTGGAGTAGAATTCATTCCTGGCCTCTTCCAGCTGCTGGTGGCTGCCTGCATTCCTGGCTTCTGTCTGCATTACTCTCGCCTCTGCCTGTGTCTCGTCTCCCTCTGCCTCTCTCCCATGATTCCTGTGACTACATTTACGGTCCCTTCAGATAATCCAGTATAAGCATCTCCTCTCAAGATCCTTAATTTAATCTCTTTTGCCATGTTGGGTGATATTCACTCTTTTACCTACATACAAGGTAACACCCACAGGTTCCATGGCTTAGGATGTGGACATATCTTTGGGGCCACCGTTCAGCCCACCACAGCAGAAAATCCTCAGAAAGTCAACTGACGGTGGCCTTCACAGACCGAAACACCTCGTCCGTCCTCTTGGCTTCTCTGTAGAGCTGCTGCGTTGATGCCCCAGACAGCCTCAGGCCCCCACACAAAATGTCCACTCTGGGGAAAAGCAGAGAGTCGGGCAACAGGGTCCTGGGACCTTTCATTTTCTCCCTGTGCCCAATAAGGAAGCCTCTTTCCCGCCACACGTTGATGTTACAGAGGCTCCGTCTGGTTAAACCTGAATTTGTCTGCTTGGAGGGAAGGACTGAAGGCAGACAGGCAGCTGCCATGGAACAACCTCGATTTCCAGCTCGGTTCTGCTCACTTTTATCTTTCCAAACTTTTGAAAGGTACATGCCTATATTTTACTCCATTTATCTGAGTAAAACATGGCGTAAGAGAGTTTCGCACACTCTCACATAAGGCAAATGATTTAGCAGATGTTTAATTCTGCATTAGGGCCCATGTAATCAATCATAGTGAGCAGGGCAAGGTGATGCTTTCACTTGCCTGTCTTGCCCCCATCCCCCCACCCCACACACACACGGTGTCTCCCCAGCCCACTTACAGGTGTCCACTCCCATGCACGTGTAGGTGGTTGAGAACATTCCTTCTCCTTCATAAAGTGAGAACAGGTTGGACTTACGCTTTACCCAATACTCCTTTTTTCCACTGGAAAACTGCCTTCCCATTTCCTGTGATCTTAATGGGCTGATGTCACTCCCCAGGCCACTGGAAAAGGCTTATGACCCATGCTGGGACCGACAGAGTGCAGCCTGGGACAGTCCGTGAATTCTGCAAATGCTACAAGGAGCGATGGTAGACCAGGGGCTGCTGGTGGCATTCTTACCCACCCTGTGCTGACAGCCTGCCCGGCTGCAGGGGGAAGCTGTGCACAGACCAGCAGGGGCGGCATCATTTGAACCTCTAGAGAGAGCTGTGCCTGAAGCTTGGATGGTTGGGTCACGTGCCCAGGCCAGCTGGATTTCTGATTGGTTCGCTCGTGTCTTAGGTCAGGTTCTCCAGAAAACAAGCCCACGACAGGGATTCTCAGGCCCCGATTTATTGGAGGGATTACCCTCATGGGGATCTCCTAAATGAAGGAGTCAGAAGTGGGCAGGGGAAGGAGCTAAGCTAGGATGCGGTCTCAGCTGGGATCGGGCATGAAGCTCTGGAGCAAGACTGGCCCACAGAATTGTCCCCCTGAGGCAAGCAGGCTAGGCCATGGTACCTGTGTCTCAGTCATTTCTCAGGCATTTCTTCTAGAGAAGGGGGCAGCTGTGAGCTGTGTTTGCAGCCAGCATTCCCAGCGGCGTGGGGATGGGTTGCATTGGCCAGAGCAGTCTCTGAGCAAGGTACCAAAAGCCTCCACTTTCATAGCCCCTGACAAACCTCAACCAGGTTTGGAAAGGGGAGCCTGGAGGCATGGGATCTCTTCACCCCTCAGAAGTCTCCAAGGTTTTGGGGAAGAAGGAAGCGGGCAGAGGCTTAGTAGCTGGGCCCCCTTATTCTGCCCCCTCCTCCCCAAACTCCTTTGCAGAACGGAAATTTAACACAATGCCCTTGGGATTCTATGGGTTCACACTGGCCACGCACATGGAGTGCTCACGAAAACCTTTATGATAAATTTCCCTCAGCTCGAGGAAAGAATTCAACTCTCCACATGGAGTGAAGCAGGTAGAATATGAAGGAATAAAAAACAAACTCCCAACACCCCTTCTCTCAAGTGCCTGTCAGGGCTCTGTGGGCACTGAGATGCGGCTCCCCTAAGTGAGTACAGTAGGTGATTCCAGGGCTCCCAGGCACCCCAGAGGTGGGACTGTATCAATCAGGGCCAATTTTTGGCTGCAAATAACAGACGCCTAGAGAGAAATTGCCTTAAACAAATTAGAGATGTCATTTTTCTCACACAGTGAAGAGTCCAGAGGGAAGTGGACTGGAGCTGGTGCAATGACTCAATTTTCAAGATGGTGCCCATGTCCCCAGGCATTGCCACCAAGGTGTGGGCAAGAAGAGGGGAAGGTTGAGGCCAAAGGCTGAAGGGGCCAGTCAGCAAGTCTGTTTCTGTTTAAAGAGCTCTCCTGGAAGCTTCATCTGTGAATTCCACTCATTCATTGGCCAGAACTGTGTCATAGGACCACCCTAGCTGCAAGGGAGTCTAGGAAATCTAGTTTCTTTATCTGAGTACTAGCAGAGAAGAAAAAAAATAGACAAAAGTGACCCAAATCCCTACCACTAGGACCTGATAGTTTATTCAGTTTGGCATCTGTAGATGAGGAGAAAAGGCCCAGAAAAGTTCTGAGGCCATCTGCAGTCACAAAGGCCAAAAAAAAAAAAAACCACACCCTGTGGCTAACCATGGGTCCCAGGACACAGATCACAGGAAAGCAAGACCAGTGTCAGTGTACATAGATTTATTGAGCTGTGGATACCATTCCTAGTGCTGGGCTAAACCATGGGGAAGGTGGCCACATGGCCAGTGCAATGCAGGGGACTGGATTCTCACCTACTCCAGGTGGTACCCACCGAGCAACGTATCGCAGACAGGAAGCACTCTGCCAACACTTGTCATGGGGCACAGGTGACTATCATCATGGGTGCTGCCTAACTGGGAGGCTGCCATGAGTGGCTGTGATGTTAGAGGGGGTTTTGCCTACAAGTCTCTTCAGATGTACTCCTTAAGGCATGATCTGGTTGGGGGGCTGATAAAATTTATAATTCTGGGAGTCTGGATGGTCTCTGACCTTCTCTAGGTTATCTGGAGCCCTGATGAGGCCTCAGCTACACAGGTGATCCCCTCCCATGCCTACCCCGTGGGAGACCCCAACTGTTCCAAGGTCTGTGGAGAGAGATCTACAACCAAGAAACCTACTGAAAGGGAACCATGAGCTTTGCAATCAGGCCTACAGCCTATACACCCCATTCCAGGGAACAGGCACACAGGGTGTCCAGACCTGCAAAGGTCGAGAGCACTGGGGCCAGCTTGAGAGGTCAACCAGTCCCTTTTCACTGGGGCAGTAGGCCACGGAGGTAGCCATGTACTCCGGGCAGGATGGGAGAGTTGGCTGCGCTGTCCAAGGTCTGCTGTCCTAGTCAGAGCAGAGGCTGGAGAGCCAGGACAGGGAGCATGGAGAGCAGGAAGCACCCCTTTAGGAGCCCAACTGCCGAGGACACCTTGGGGTGGAAGCAGAGTATCGGCTTGAGTTGGAAGCTCGGTTCTGCTCTCTGCATCCACCCCATCCCAGGTCATTCATGCCCATGTAGGCAACACTGCCATGGAAGGATGGAAGAAGCAGTGCAGGGGATGCCAGCTCACCATCCCCTACCTGCACCTACCTCCAGGAGGCTGTGCTCAAGGTCCTGGCTGGGGTCTTGATGGTCTGGCCTGACTGGGGGCCGCCTGCTGTCAAAGGCCTGTATGGCACCATCTAAGAGGGAGAGGTCCAGTGTGGGCTTAGCCTGGAAACCCTAGCACAGGGGCCAGCTCCTGGGGGACAAATGAGAGACCCTTGGCATCCCGTGTGGCCTCTCCCCACAAATGGATGGGAAGATAGAATGTCTGCAAGGACTGGCTTCTGGAATGGAAGATGTAGGGTGAAGAACAACAAAATAAGGACAACTGTGCTACTGAGCGCCTTACAAACCTTGTAGTCTTCCATCCTCACCGGGGAGGGTGACAATTATCATTCCCATTTTAGAGACGGACACAAAATGGCTTAGAGGAGGGCTTCCAACTCAGGCCCCCTAACTCTCAGACTGGGCAGGGAACCACCAAGCTGTTCAGGCCCGGAAGGCA